>VUQH01081883.1:12880-24952 GCA_015106775.1 Etroplus canarensis | reverse complement strand
CTGCGTCTGGATGACGGCCGCTTTCAGCGGTACTTCCGTCTCGCTGTGGCCCAGTTTGATAACTTGGTGTCCCGCTGATCACATCATCAACGCGTCACTACCAAAGCCGAGTTCCTGATTGGTTGACGTGACGCGAATATTCGCCAAAGTTCCGATTTTTCAACTCTGGAAAATTTGCGCCGGGCGGCATAATTTCGCCGCTTGCGAATCACGCTGTGCGAACTGCTCAAATTGCACCGCAGGACCTCTCGCCGCGTGTCTACATTGACTTAACATTGAAACCGGCCGCCCCCGCCGCGCGAATCGCGTTCGGTGTGAATGTACCTTAACACTGGTTAGCAGACGATCTGGCGAGGAGTAGTTGAGAGCGCTGGTCTTAAAAAGCCGGCAGCCCAGATTGCCAACAGGTGCACACCGAGAGGAGAATGAGGTGGCTCCACCCCTGGGTGGAAACTTCCGCTCAAAGGAAAAAACACAGCCACTCACCCAGACCATGACACACATCAGGATTTTTACAGTAAATATAAACATAACCCCTGCCATCTAACAGGACAGTTTTATGCTATCTATAACTTTTGATGACGGCAAATTTCTCTTTACTTCTCCCTTTTTCTTTTTCAAAAACAACTCATGCTTTTACCAGCAGTGTCATATATGTTAAAAACTATTATTTGCAGATTCAAAAGATATTAAAAGAACAAAATCATGTGAACATGTGAATGTCAACTTTCTCTTTCTCGCCTCTCCTTTGTGTTTCTTCCCTCTTTCTGCAGCAAGATTTCAGGAAGTTTCTCAGCACAATAGGGAACTTTGCTGAGACAGATGCACTTTGCAGTTTTTATTATCTTGTATCAGGCGATTTCTAATATACTTAAACATAAAATTTCATTGTTAAAAATGAAATGTGTTTGTTTTTGTAAAACATGAACTTAAAATTAATAATAATCTTCATCATAATAATAATAAATGACATCTTAAGAATCTGACACACCAGTAAAGATACCTCAGAAAGGTTTTAATGTGACAATGTGTGACATATTTTTACATCTTCAACAATATCAACATTGCTACATTGCCATTAATGGAGTTTCTTAATGGATAATATCTTCATGTTTCAAAGTAGTAAAAAGTCCTGAATTAAAATTGTACTCCTTGAGACAGATGAAATACAGTCAAGAGATTAAAGAATAGAAAAAAATCATTTCAAATCTTTCCATCCTCACTACAAATACTTCTGCATATCTGGGCATTTTTGTGTTTATTTATATTTTGTAATATCTGTACTGTTCTTAGCAACTGCTGTACAGTCTCATGTTAACACCCTTTAAGGCAGAGCTGTGATGTCTGTATCTGTAAAAAAATTTGTTTCCATTAGAAGTGCAAGATTATGCAAGATATTATTTTACAATTACACTTTCTAAAATAGCCTGATATATATATTTTTTCCATACAGATGCAGCTGGCATGTAGTGGTACAGCAATACACTGAGAGTAATACAAACAAACATATTCACTGTACATGAACTTGCAAAGTTATATGTATTGCTATATGTAAAGCTGTATGTGACAGAAGGATAGCAGCAAGAGTGAAAGAGAGGATTTAAAGACAATAGCCAGACCAGCTATAATGTTTCATTTGGATACACTGGAGACTGAAAGTGGCAGAGCTGTGTGACTATCTCTATGATAGCAGAAGGTCTGAGAGTTTGCTGGTCTGGATCATTCACGTGTGCATTAAGACAATGCCACGATCTTCCCAGGAGTAGACATTGCAGCAAATTCACCACAACGTCAGACCATGCAATATTCAGAAAAATACAAAAAAAATGCAAGAGCTATATCACAGACTCTACAGGGCTCAGTTAGTATGTTAAATGTTAAAGTTCATGACACTACAGTTAGAGACACAATTGCTCAAGTATTGCTTGTTTGGAAGGGTTGTTAGCAGAAAGCCTCTTATCTCTAAAAAGAACACAACTCAATGTTTAGGTTTGCAAAAGCTTTTGAACCATGTCCTTTGGAAAGACAAGACCAAAGTGGAAATATTTAGCCATAATGCATAAGACCAAAGTTGATAAAAACCAAACACAACATATCACCAAAAGCACTTCATACCAACTGTCAAGCACGATGGTGGAGGGAGATGATCTGTGCTTGTTTTATAGAAGCAGGACCTGGAAACCTTGCAGTCACTGAACTCATCTGAATACCAAAGTGTTCTAGAGTCAAATGTGAGGCCAGCATCTGTCTAACAGCTAAAACTTGTTTCATGCAACAGGACAATGATCACAAGTACCCCAGTAAATCTCCAGCAGAATGGTGGAAAAAGAAAATGAATCAAGATATTGTTATGGCCCAGTCAAAGTCTGGAGGGGTGTATTACAAAGTGAGATTAATGGAATAGCAATCTATGTCGATATTAAAGCCAGAGTTTTCAGGGTCATACAGGTGGCTCTCTTTATTTACAGTGCTTTGAAGAGTCTGTGCTGCAGGAATACATTTTATGCATGCAACATATTAATCATATCTTACTAATATCACTAAATCATGCCCAGCTGTAAAGTTACAGCAGTACACACTATGTTTGGTCCTAATCTGCTGCAAAGTCTCTTTTACAATAATGGAATTGCAGCTACTTACATTTAGATAAGATAATAGATCAGTTAAATTTGTAGTTTATTTATCACCAATAATATTCAATAAAAATTTATTTCACTTTAATTAATTAATAATTTCACTTTGGGTTCAACAGCATTATTCTCACAATCCACCCCAGGGATTACTAAAGTATTCTGATTACTTCCTTTTCTAATTTGCAGCAGCAGTGTTGGATATTATGTTTTTGATTTCCTTTATAGATCTGTATCACCTGTTCCTCTGATAATGTCTCTGACTGGAGTAGACAGAGCTTAATTGACTCATTATGTGCAGAAGAAGAGTCACATGACACACCACATGGCCCCTTTTATTGTACATACAGAGCTTGAGGCAGAAAGCCTGGGTCAACAAAGAAAGTTGCTAATTACCTTTGTGATACCTGGTACATCAGACTGAGGTTTTAGGCTTTGTCAAGCTAGCTAATGCAAAGAAAGCCTGGTTGTGTTAAGTTTGCTTCATTATATACCAGATCAGATCTCAGCTCAATTAAAATGCTGTGGTGGGACCTAAATAGAGCTGTGCATGAACAAATACCTGCAAACCTTAATGAACGCAAGCAGCTTTGTAAAAAAGAGTGGCTCACAATTCTTCCACAATGATGTGAGAGACTGATAAGGCCAAAGAGATAATCATTTGTTAAGATTATGATTAACGGTGACTTAATGGTAGTTTTACAAGCTACTGAATCATGAGGTGTACTATTTAAGTAAAAAAGAACAGCCACAGGGGAGCCACAAACAAGTGTTGTGCTGATCCCAAATCCGGGTAAATGGAGAGGGTTGTGCCAGGAAGGGCATCCAGCATTAAATATTTGCAAAATCAAATATGTGGATTTATACAAATTGACCGTGGGTAACCTCCACTGCCATGGAAACAATATAACTGCTGGCCAAATACAAAGGAGGAGGAACGTTAGAAGGTAGAGAGAGAGAAGGAAAGGTAGAAGGATAGAGGGTCGAGGAACTTCAGATGTAGTGACTATAAAGGTTCATAGTTATATGAGAGCCGGGCCATCAAGGAATGAGAGAAGGACGTGTATTGATAAGCAAGGCTGAGATGGTTTTGACCAGACAGCAGAGTTTCCTGTGTTTTGCAGTTCGTTTCACCTGCTAGCATATGAAGATGACCTCTCCTTCAGGTTGACAACTTGGTTATCATGAAATTTTGTTGATCAAAATGAACATAAATGACGTGGTCCTACTGATATGATCTATTCAGTTTACTAACAAGCTGCCCTGCAACAGGACAGAGTTAGCATTGGCAATATAGATTGATAGCATTTTTTAATCTTCATTTTTTTCCAGTCCTGAATGCTAACAGCTTCTCAAGAAGTGAACATAAAAAATTCACTCTGCTTTTCAGCAAAATTCAGACTTGAAAGTGAACCTTACTCTGCATCCTACATTTTGACACAATGTCACTGCAAAACATTGTGACATTCACTTTTAAGGTCTAAATTATTTAGCAGACATAAAAAAGTTTTGAGTTCATAAACTTGCAATAAAATCACTTCCAGCTGCAGCAATTCATTTTCTCCAGCTCACCAGAAACTGCAAAGACAAACGAGGCAATCAAAGAAAGATGATGTGTGTAGTCATTTGTGAAAAAATTGGGCTGCTGATCAAAAGCGATTAATGATAATGAAATATGCCTCTTTTACTTGTCTGTCTTTTCAGCATAGTTATAGATAAATGCAGCAAATGCATTTCAAATGACACTTTGATTTAAAGGACATTTTTTTAAACAAGCATAATATTAATAAATTAATTTCTACCATTTTTCTGGACTGTGGAAACAAAGCAGAATATCTCATGTCCTCCTTCTTCTTTACTCTCTGTTTTGGTGATCAGTGTCAAGTTTCTCAAAGTGCAGGATATTTTAGCATTGGTCAAGATCATCACATTTTTATATAATTTTATAATGTCCATAAACACTCAGTTAAGAGCTTATACTTACAAAATAAAAAAATAAAATAAAAATAAACAAACTTAGGTCTAATTTAAACAAAAAAAAAAAAAACAGCAGCAGTTTTTGTAAATGTAATTGTTGGTATTAATGTAAATGTTAGGGTCTCACCGGAGTGGACTCGAATGCAAGACAAACACAAGAGTAAAAGTTTAAAGGATTTAATGACACCAGAAATAAAATAGAATTTCCAGTGATGTACAGTTAGGTGAATCACAGTATTTAGCAACGTGGGCAGTTTGAGCAGCCCAAGTTCAATGATTTCCAAAGTTGTTGTTCTTGACCCAGAGTTTATGAGTGAGTGTGGGTCAGGCAGGATTTTGCAGGTGAATCCAGGCAGGCACAGAAAAAGAAGGAAAGGGAGCAGAGAAACAGGGGTAAGTACTTCACAGAAGAGCTTGCAAGAAACATTAAAGGGCAAGAGAATGGCCTGGCTCACTACACTACACACAGCTAAACAACCCTACAACAAATGGAGACAAGGTTTAGGCTTAAATACACCTGATAATGGTCATGACCAACAGGTGTGCCAGCCTGTCTCCTGCCAAGTCACACCCATTCCTGCAAGCTAAGGAGAGTTAACCAATTGCGCGTCCACACCCAGCCCTGATAGTAGACAGAAATAGAGAGAAAAAAGAGAGAGCGAAAGAGAGAGGCAGGTCTGACCATAGAGGGCTGGGGACCATAACAACTGACATGAAATATGCATAGTGTTATGTGCACGACAGTGAATGGTCTACACTCCAATATCAAAAACCTGTAGTGACAGTTGAGTATGCATAGTTCTTTTACATGCAATAATATATTTCACACAATTTCACTTAAAAATGTAACATAAAATCATCTTCTATCACAACACTGTTTTCAGAGTGTCTTTAATACCTTCCCTGTTCATTTAATAATTTTAGTAGTTTTTTTACGTATAGTTTTAATTGAATGCCATAAATGGAGTAAATATTACATTTACACAGTAAAAATTAATCATTCATCAGTGCTGAATGGTTGAGAAATGAGTTTGCAGCTGGAGAAAGTTGTAGTTGTTAGTTGTATTAATGCAAAGAAGGCTGTCACGGTGTGTGCGTAGAGGTGTGGTATGGACCCACAATGCAGTACCGCAGGAGACAGGAGGATCACTAAAAATAGGCTTTATTTTGCCAAACAAGGTACAAAGTCCAAAATCCAAAAGCAGCCCGGGATGGAAGCCGGGGGAGAAATAATCCAAAGGGCAGGATGACACAGGCAAGGTTGCGGTGACGACGATGATGACAACCCAACGAGGACGAAGACGATAGCTTAACAATATGAAACGAATGACAGGACAAGGGAGAGACAAGGAGACAGAACTTAAATAGACAGGGACTACCAATGAGAGGACTACAGGTGGTAGGGGGCACAGCTGACACGATTAGGGAAGGGATGTGCAGCGGGGACCCGACAGACTACAAAAATAAGATGCAGACTAAGACAAAGACACCTAGGGAAGAAGGAAGGCAGGGAACCAGGGAAGGAGAGAGAGGAAGAAGAACTCAAAGAGGGAGGCAAAAAGGGGAACTGTGACAAAGGCCAAGCTGAAAAAAGGCAGTGCAGTTAATCAAATATAGACAAAAAGCTAATATTTCACAATGTAATGCATAAATTAAAAATATAAATATTTTCATGAACTGTTAGGTTCATGGGGTTCATCCATTGACTACATCAGTTAAATGATCAGTCCCAACCTGTCTGCTCTAAGACAGTGAAATGACCTGAAAGAGCCTATCAAATTATTTACAACACAATTCCATCACAGTCACACAGCTTTTTTGAGCCTGTAACAACGTCTCAGTTTAAATGTTGGGCAATAACATCATATTCTGGTGATGTGTCTTTTTTGTCGCAGTGCCATGTAAGTTCTGTCCTCTGGATTTGGTTTCACCATTTTCTTTGTATTCCTTTGAGGGAAAAAAGGATGCTAATTATTTGTTGTTGCCTAAAAGTCTCCCTTCAGCCTTCAAAACCTAAAAAATATATAGTGATAAAGAAAAACATACCAAATGTGGATTATGCACAATATATTCACTGTGAGGGATACACCAGCAACAACCCAAGGAAGAAGTGTACTGTAAGATCCACAATGTTTGACACAATCTACTGTAAGAAAGATAAACATATGGTTAGTTAAAAAATAAAAATAAAAAATTAAATAACACAGATTTATTTAATTTAATTTAATTTAAATCAGTTAAATTTACACATAGCTTACAGCATGTCAAATTATAGTCATGTCCAGTACAGATATACTGACCACAGATTTCCGTTAGTTCTGATGTGTTGCTGATCCAGTTTCATTATGAAAGCTTATATTAGAACTAAATTTAGTTTATTCAGGAGATTTGAAATACTCTAAGCTCACATGTTTAGTTACCACATGGAAAGAAAAAACTGAGCAGGGCTATAAAAATTCTGTCTAAAAATCCATAATCCTGTACTTAGATATCAGCTGTACTGATGCACTGTCCAGAATGTTGTACTCCCAGTTATCAGAAGTTTCTTTTTGGTGGTGTGTGTATGTGGGGCTTTCTCCCTGGGGTGGTGTGTCCTGATCCAGCTTGTCTCGTTTTTTTTTTTTCCTCTCTTTCCTCCGCTCTCGCTTCGTGTGTATTATTGTATGAATGACTGAATGATATTGGGCTGCCCTGTGTGGTGTGTGTGTGAGGGGGATGCCAGCCTTACTCCAAGGGGGCGGATCACCAACCCAGGGGTCCTGTGTGCCACTTGGCTGCAGAGGGTGGTACCATCCACTTGACCCTCCTTTTTAATTACAATTTAGACACTTAAGCTTATTACGTATCAAGCTACACATCGGACCTTGGAGGGGAGGAGAATAATCCAGGGTCAGGTGGACGAAGCAGCGGAGGTGGCCATGCTTACCTCCTCGTTGTTATCCGCTCCTCAATTTTATTTTGCACCTTTGCACCTTAGAGGCTTTTGGGGGGGAGGTGTGAGGAGATGCCACACCCTGATGGTGTGTCGATGACACAATTGTCCCCCCCAAAAATTTTAATAGCACTGTAATTTCAACATCATCATACACAAACATGTCTATACACACACACACATACACAAGCAACAGCCAACACGCATACCCACAACGCAGATCGGGGGCTGGTGGGGGGGTGAGGTTGGGTCTCCATACACTCCAGTTTCTGGTACCCTTCCGGGGGTTGGGGGGGTGAAGGCCAGGTTGACTGCATCCTGAGATCATGGCAGACCTTAGAGGACATCCTCTTTCCCACACATTGGGGTAGGCCAACGAGTGTGTGTTTTTTTGGTCCGTGTGTGTGTGTGAGTGTGGGTGTGTGTGGGTGTGTGTGTGAGTGTGAGTGTGTATGTTTGCTTATGTATGTGAGTGTGAGTGTTGATGCTCGTTGCTGTTGTCTCTCTGGGGACGTGGATTCTTGGAGTCTCTGGAGCCCATGGCTGGATGGCTGGGCGTGGATGCTGGCCACCCTTCTTGGCGGTCCTGGGTGGCTGGCCCTGCCTCGGCATGGTCGGGGGAGGTCCCTGCCAGGTGGCAGGCAGTTTTTGGTCACCGGTGCTCTTGGGTCTCATCTTGGGCCTGCTTGGGGGGGGGTGGTTCTTTAGCAGGGTCGGCTGCTTGGTGCCTCAAGACCTCTGGGGCTCCCTTCCTCTTCTCTTCTTTTTCTCTCTTTTTATTCCCCAATCTGTCCGCTCTGGTAATAAATAAAGAAACAAAGAAAGAAATGTATCATCAAGAGGAGCCTATAGAGTTTATTAAGCTCCTTTTGGCAAATCAAATGTGTTTGGCACAACAGAGCATTCAGACCATGATTCTGCTTGCTAATGCTGCCAGACAGGACAGGTTTAAAAAAAAGAAGTTCTCTCAGTATTTTAGCAATAAACTTAATCTTGTTTTTTCCTTTAATTACCTGTTTTTTATCTTGATATAATAAAATTAAAAAACCCATATCATATAACATTTAATAATACCTATAGACTAAATGACAGATTGGCGTGCAAAAATATACAAATATTTCATTTATGAACTTCAGATCCAATATTTGTACTGGATACTTGCATTAATACATGAAGTCACAGCTGTGTCCAGATGTTTTGTTGTACAGATGTACTGCCCAGAATGTTCTCCTGTCACATTATGGATGAGAAGTGAAGCTGATCCAGTGTCACTCTGCAGCCCAGTGTAAGTTCTACTACAAAGGTTTGTGTTGGAAAAGAGTTTTTTCCACACAATAAGAGCTGGAGGGCAATGGTCCCTCCAAGCTGCGTGCTTGCATGTGCACTGCATAGACTTCCCGCGTGCATGTGCGCTGCTTCCAAAGTATGAATAATTTTCCATTTACTTAGTGAAAAGATATAAAAACAATTCTCTAATAAAACACAAAGTTTTGTACTTACAAATCACTGTTATATTAAGTGTACTGGTGAACTGATCACTATTGAAAATGTTCAGTCTAAAAGCACAGAGTTGTGCACCTAAAAATCACTGTTTTGCTGAAATTTTTCTTCAGTGTATTGTTCATATATTCAGCTTTACAGACATACTGTCCATAATGTTCTGCTGTCACATTCAGGATGATAAGTGTGTCTGATCCAGTGCCGTTGTGCAGGTTTGTGTTAGAACCAAGTTTAGTCCACATAATCAGAGATGGAAGAAAACTTTCAACTCTGCAGGTCAGATTTAGAATCTCACCATCCTTCACATTTCTATTCTATAAAAGTTCAACTTTCTTCACATTTATGAGAAAAAGGAGACCAATTAAACATTCACATAGCTTCCCCAAGTTCTGATCTGTTAATAAGACCACAAAAAAATTTAAGATTTATTTTTTTAAAGATAACAAAAAATACTCACAGTTCACAATTAAAGTTGAAGTCTCCTCTGTTGTTTCACCTGTGAAGCTGATTTTACAGGTGACATTGGTGTTATGGTGATCAGCTGATGAGGTAAAAGTCAAAGTTGAGATGTGTCTCTGTGTGACAGTTGTCAGATTCTCAGTCTTCAAAGCAGTGATCTTTCCTGTAATGCGAAATTCATTGTTTTCAGGAACAGATCCAGAGCAGAAACCAGGAACAGTGCAGGTCAGTGTGGCCTGCTATCCCTCTGTCACTGTGGGAATCATCCATCCACATTAATGGAATCAATTGAATCAACTGAAAGTCATAATTCTTAATTTGTTTGATCTCTCCACAGTGATCTTCCTTCCTTCCTTCTTTCTGCAGCAAGCTTTTAGGAAGTTGCACAGCACACCATGGAACCTTTATAAATCGATTTACTATTTCTGAAATATAGCTATTCAAAAATGTTTCATTGTTTAAAAAAAGTTTTTTTTTTAATTTAATAAAAAATATCACAGAGCCTCCATGCCTAATCCTTTGTGGCGACCCCTTAGGGAAAATACAAGGGAGCAACCAAAGGAAGAGTCTTTATTTTTAGAAAAATCTTGTTTTTTGAGAATCAGAGATACGAATGAATGTGCTTAAATTCTTATATCACAATGTGTGACTTCATTTTAAATAACTTTTGATTTTTTTAAGAGCCTGTTAAAGTTTAAAAGAAACAAAAACTTCTCATTTCCCTATTTCAAACACATTTAGTTCAAACAGTTCTGCACATTTAAGTACTTTCGTGTTTATTTATACCGTGCAGTATCTGTACTGTTCTTAGTAACTGCTATGCAATCTCATTTTAACACTCTACAAGTCAGTAATGCCCCGTCTTTATCTGTTAAAACCTCATGTTTCCATTCGAGGTGTAAAATTAAAATTATTTTTAAGAACCAGGGAAGTTCCCAAAACACACGTTTCCCACGCCCAATTAAACTCTCTATAATGGCTGTATAAACCATAATCATTTTACTTTTGTTTTCTTTGTCATACAAGTGCAGTTTACATCAAGTGAAACAGTAATACAGTGAGAATAATACAGCCACTGGAAGAGGTGAGGACATACTTATTCTACATGAGCATGCTGTGTTAAGGTGCTGTCAATATAGACACCAAGATAGTGACTAATCCAAAGTTCATCCAGGACATGGTGTTCTGGGACCCAAGACTGGGACCCAGAGTATGCTGACTTTTAGAGGGAACTTCTACTATTGCTCTGTAATGAATAACCACAGGGCTGTGATCACCTACATTTTTTGAGTGAAAAAACAAACAACAAAAAAAACTCAGTCTTTTTCATTTTTAATAATTTGTGTTATAAACTGTCTTATTTTTGAATAATAGATGCTTCCTAAATTCCTAAAGAGTACACTTAAAATAGCAGAGTTTTCTCAGTGATTATAAATATAACCCTGTGAAATGTAGGTAGAGCCCTCAAAAGCAGAGTGAAAAGAACAGGTAAACTGACACAGCCTAGAGGACCTCCAGCACTGACAGGTGTGAGCATTTACATTGTGTTACATTTACCGTACTCAAGTACTTGGATATTTACATGTTGTGAATTTTCTTTACTTAATTTCTGAGGTAACTATTACACTATTCAATCCATTTTTTTTAAAATATTTTTACATCAATGTCATCATAATTTATGCATATATGTTTTACATTGAAAATTTGATTGTTCCCTTGTATTTTCCCAGATGGGAACCCACAGCACAGCATTTTAATGGGCATTATAAATTTGGCAGAGGGTTTTACACTGGATTTCCTTCCTGACATGGATGGGAACCAAAAATATAAAATATAAATCCCTTGGAATTTACATTAGTTGGTGGCATTTGAACAGAGAAGTGAGAATTTATGCACTGCTGTTTTACCCAGATATTCAATAAAGTACATCAATAAGAACTGGCAAAAGAATATATGTTAGAGACATAGGATTTATAGACAGTCCTATACAGTCTTCATAATGAAAGTGACCCAGTTTGAAAATGCTGAGACACCAGACAGCTCATATTTTGCTATTTGTTTGACCTGCCAGGATATGACGAAGACCCTGGTAGGTCCATCCAACTCTTCTTCATACCCTGCATGTAAAGTTATCAACTTTACTATCAGCCTCAAAAAATTAAGTTCAACTGAGCTCAAAAGACAAAGTTCCATTGATTTTACTATTTATTTTAGTTAACTAACTCACTGACTTGTTAAAGGATGAGGTTAGCATAAGCAATATTTAGTCTGGGTGAAGACTTTAATACAGTTGCCTCCTCTATAGGTTTTAGCAAAAATCAGGGTCACCCAGATGGGAACAAATATCCTGATTTGATGATGATTGCAAATCTAAATCTACATTCATACAACTACATCAATCAACACACAAGGCTTGCCTGAAAATCATCAAAAACAACATACAGTTGACATCATGAATTCAAAATAACAGATATTTCATGTTCAACTATTGTGTGACTCATTTTAAGATTATACTGAATTTATATGTGTGTGTGATTTTAATTTTTTAGTATTTTTATTTAGGAACATGCTGAA
>VUQH01081881.1:0-13279 GCA_015106775.1 Etroplus canarensis | reverse complement strand
GGTGACATCGGCCAGTATTTTCCATCTTCTGCTGGTGTGCCTTCGTTTGGTGCTACTAACAAATGTGGAGCTGCGGTGTAGCACACAGCTGATAATCAGTCAGGTTCGTGCACTGTTTACATCACAGAGTCACACATTTTTTTCTCTGCTGTGGTGGCTCATTTCACAGAATATGAAGTCTGGTTGCCTAAACGCGATATTGCAAGCACAGAAATTATTTCAACACCGAAACAAATGAGGTAGCAGGTAAATCTGTTTCATGTCACTGTTTCCTGAGCCAAAAGTAAATGCAACTATTAGTAATAATAGTGTCTTATCATGACAAATGAAAGTGCTAGATTTTTTCTGAAATGATTTGCAAATGCTGTAAAATGTAGCCCCATTTCTTTCTTTCTTTCTTCCCCCCTTTTTTAAATTTTTTTATTTATTTATTTATTTTAAACATATTGGCAAAAAAAAAAAAGTAATAATCATGTCTGAAAAATGGACCTTAAGCTGCTCCCTTGTGTTCTCCTCAAGGGGTCGCCACAGCCAATTAATCCACATTTGGCAGAGGTTTGACGCCGGTTGCCCTTCCTGGCGCAACCCTCTAAGTGAGAGGGGCTTGTGTCCCCACCTGGAATCGAACCAGGGACCTTTTGCTTGTAAGGTAAGTGTGTAAACCACTACACTAAAAATTTTAGTTATGAGTGGTGGTTTGCCACCGTGGTGTATGGGCGTACAGTCCCCTCCAAAAGTACTGGAACAGCAATACGAGATGTGAGAATCTAGATATGTTAAACAACACTGAGCATCACATATTTTGTATCAAACCAGCCAGTTTTTCAAGTGAGTGTAAGTATTGGAGGTGCTTCGTGTTACCCAGGTACATTATATAAGGTTGATTCTTTAAACGTTAGATACTCCTAGATATCTACTCTCGGGTCAAGCTTTGCCTTTCACCTGTGAAGACTGCATTTGTAGTTAAGAAAGAGAGACCAACCTGAAGACCATGTCATGGTCCTGCATTTTTGTTGTTTAGGTTTGTATATCTTGAGCATCTCCTTGGTTTTTGAGCTTCCTATGTTCCCTATTTGTCTATGTTTATTGGAGTTTTGCCGTAGTTCTGCTCATTGTTGCATTTTTACTCATCAGAGCCTTCCTTTGTTGTTTTCAGTTCCCCACTGTTTTCTCTGTGTTCTTGTCTGATGTCAAGTTACTGTTGTGTCATGTTCTGCCTTGTTTTCTGTTCCTGTTTTACTTTGAAGCCTGTTGAGTTTTGTGCATCTGTGTTCAGTTTACTTCCTGCCCCTGATTGTTGCCACCTGTGTTCCTCTCCCTCCTGTCCCTCGTTTGCTCGTCAGTCTGTGTGTATTTATACTCTGTGTCTCTTCAGCTCTGTCTTGTGTCCTCGTCGTTGTTATCTGGATCACATGCCAGCTGTGAGAGGGTTCTGCTCAGTTGCCTCTTATTTTGGATTTACTTTTTCAAGTTTTACGGGTGATGAGACAAAGCTTAACTGCTGCCAAAGTGACGGAAAGGCCAAAGTATGGAAAAAGAAGGATCCTTAACATACAAGCTCATCATTTGTCACATGCTGCCTTTTTAAAATTCTCTTACTGTGTATTATTACTTTTTTAGACGTAGACTTTATATTGTTTGGTATTCGTCATGGACAGCTAAGAACGAGTTTCCTTACACAGGGAAACATGTTTGCTTAATGTGCATATGACTCGCATACTGGTTTGATTTGTGAAGCACGGTGGAGGTCGTGTCATGGCTTTGGCTTGCATGGCTGCTTCTGGTACATTTTCATTTCAATTTTTTTTTTTTTTTTGATGACGTAACTCATGAGTGCAGAAGTCTACACAAACATATTTTCTGCCAATTTGAGGATAAATGCATTAAAATTACGCAGGAGGAAATTATCCAAAACGCACTGCTAACCTATACAAAGGATTTCATCAAAGGGAAAAATGGAGGGTTTTGGACTGGACAGCTCAGTCACCACAACACTGAATGAAGGGCAAACCCCACAAAACAGACAGCTGAAAGATGCTGCGTTAAAAGAAATCAGTAGGTTGTAGGTAAGTATTTCTTATTTTAATATTGTTGAAGACATAATGAAAACCCAGGTGGTTTGATACAAACTGTGCCATCTTCTACATGTCTGAAGGTATATCTTAGCTTCTTGATCCTACACCATCAAAAATTGTCCAAGATGGCATTCTATCTTAGCTCTTCTAGCTTATAAGCTGCACAGTTTCCCCCCTGAGATGCAGGATGTTGAAATACCGTGTCTTCTATTGCACATGCAGACTCCACTGAGCTCTAACCAGGCTGTCCACCATGGTTTGCGTAAGCAAAGCGACACTGCGGCAACGCACGAAGTCCTTTGAGGCCAAGGCAACAGTTACAGTCACGCTTTGAAAAGCGACGCCCAATTAGCTCTGGGCCACCGTGTGTAACCTTGTGAGAAAAGTAGAAGCTTTTTCTTTAGCGTATGTGGAAAATTCAAGGAGAGGCGCAAGCGTACTATTAATCACAAGGGGAGTTCAAAGACGCAGGTAATGGATAGTTGATAAGGGAATTGTGTTACAGCAGGCCTGTAAAATACAGCTTGCACTGAGGATACCTGTAGAGCTTGTGCTGCCAAAGGCCCAGTCTGGGAGAAGTGCTTCTCTTTTCTTGTCCGCTCTGTTTCAAAGTTCCTGGCTTTCATGCTTTTTACTCTGCACTCTTCAGCTGAAACGAGACTTGCTTTTCGTATCATCTCGGAGGATTACAGTTGGCAGCTCCAAAACTCTCAATATCATGCATTGGAGCACAGACGGTCTTTGCTAGGCAGTGAATCTTTCCAGGGTGGAGTGAAATAAATCTTAATTTTACATTTAAGAAGCTGTAGCTCTCTGTTAGGGCTTAAAATCTCCAGCGGAAGAAGCACCAGAGGGGAAAGCTATTTGTGATTAAGCTTTTGATTAATACAACCAAAGGATGTTTCAGTCTAAGATTCTGTGAAGTGGAAATGAAGTGACTGAAGCCGTACGTTGTCTTTGAACTGGCCGCTTTTCAGCACCCGAGAGACGTCAATAGCAATTACCAGCGACAGCGCGCTGTAGGCTGGACCAGGTTTAAATGATAAAAGCCACTATGAGGACACAAATGGCAAATGATTTCTTGTGCAGAGCAAATAATGACTCATCTGTTCTGGCACGCAAGCCGCGAATGGTCTCCGCAATCATGGTGTCAGAGCACAGCACTTAGACTCCCAATTACTGGCACTAACCAGATTCATGTTTATTCCCTGCTTTGTCCTCAGCAGGCCTGCTGTCTGTAGATCGCTGTGACAAAGGGTCCGGCAGCAAGACTTTGCGGAGGTCTTCGGGCGTCATTAAACATCTGTCGCCGCGGGGATCAAAGTGCAGCCAGAACTTTTCCTTTCATTTCCACATGGAAGGAGGGAAGATGCTTCTTAACCCAAATGAATCTGACTGAACTTTGACTCGTGAAGCAGTGGGACTCTCCGGCCTGCTTCAGAGAGGGATTGGGCTTGACATCTCATTCAGGAAATATCGATTATGCTTCAGGAGTGCCATAACTGAAAACCCTCCCTGGTGGACTGTCTAGCAGCTTCAGAAACCCTCGCTCTGATCGTGGAAAGAGGATTTCAGAATTGGCCATAACGAGTGAGTCAGCCCCAAATCAGAATGTCATGCATACGATGACACATGCATGATGCACATTTGGTGCAACATGGCCCTGTCCCAACTTTTCTGAAACGTGTTGCTGCCATCAAATTCAGTATAAGCTGGTATTTCTTATGAAATAGCAAACTGTCTCACTTTCAACGTTTGCCACGTGTTCTGTGTTCTTTTGTGAATTAAACGTTGGTTTCTGAGATTCACAAATTGCATTGCATCTCATTGCATTGTGTTTTATTTTTCACACGGCGTCCCGACATTTTTGGAAGTAGGGCTGGACAATAAAGTGAACAATCTGATCTCAGCAGACTCTCTTCCCACCATGATCTTGAATCTCTATAAATATAAAGGGGGCTCTTGAGAGGGATTTCAGCGTGGAGTTCATCTCTCTTCTACTTCATATTTTGGAATTTTTGTAGAATTGCAGGGCAGCCACATGAGATTGGAAACACTTGAAGTACATGTCCTGAACATTTTATATATTAATGTAGTGTGTGATGAATAGATAGTGGTGGGTTTGTTTGGACTGATCTGAAACTGATGTGTGGTTTTGAGCACTGTAAAAGAGCACTGTGAAGATGGTGCAGGACATGTATGAGGGCAGTGAGACAGTGGTGAGGTGGCATAATCCCACCACCACATTGACAAATTTTCAAGCACTCAAAGCGCTTTTTACTACAAGCCTCATTCATCCATTCATACAGCACTTTATTTTATGCCTTTAAGGAATTAAACTATAACACACACACACATTCACACTCCAGTGGATGCATCAGGAGCAATTTGAGACTCGGTGTCTTAGCCAAGGACACTTTGGCATGTAGACTGAAGAAGCCGGGGATTGAAATGCCAGCCTTCCTGTTGGCAGATCACCCACTCTACCTTCTTAGCCACAACCGCCCCATAGTGATGGACGGGTTGACAGATGAGGCCAGGCAGGAGTCCCTGTGGACTCTGATACTCACATTGCAATTTTTAATGAGACCAGGGAGCAAGTGAAAGAGAGCCTGGAGAGGTGGAGGTATGCAGCGGAGAGAAGAGGAATGCAAGTCAGCAGAAGCAAGACAGAGTGCATGTGTGTGAATGAGTGGGAGGCAGGTGGAATGGTGAAGGTGGATGAGTTTAAATACTTGGGGTCAACCATCCAAAGCAAGAGAGGTGAAGAAGGGAGTGCAGGCAGGGTGGAGTGGGTGGAGATGAGAGTCAGGGGTGCTTTGTGACAGAAGGATAGCAGCGAGAGCGGCTGAAGTAAAGGCCTGGCAGAGCAGCTCAAGACAAGAACCAAAGCATTTAGTGATGCCAGTGGGCTCTTAACTTCAGTCACTGACTGCAAATGAGTTTATCCAAATATTAAAAACAGTTCTTATGTTTAAAATTATGTAGGTTGCCCTGTTACTTTTGAGCCTCTGAGAATGGGGACTATGTATAAAAATGGCTGTAATTCCTAAACAGTTACTGCGATTCTTTTGATAAACACTTTGAATTAAAGTTCAAAGTCTGCAAGACTTCAGTCTCATTTTGATTGTTTGATTTCAGATCCACTGCGGGGGCGCGCAGAGGCAGAATTACAAAATAAAAAGTCTCACTGTCCCAAAACTTCTGGATCTAACTGTACATCCACATCACAATGCATTTTGTATTTCCAACAAGCCACATGTTCCTGATAAATGCATGCATTTGTACTGGCAGCTCTAATGCACAGTTAGAATGTACGAAATACTCATATCAGGCAGCACAGATCTTTTCTTTTTTTAAGGAATCTTATTTGCTTCATCCTTTCGTGGGATTTGTAGACAATAAGAAACATACTGAATATCAGAAGTCTTATTAAATGCAGTAAATGTGTGTGATGAAAACAAATAAAAAGGGAAGGCTTTCGTTGCTTTGGAGACAGCAAACAGTAGAGACGAGGCAATCGTTTAGTGCATTATTCCTGAAAAAGAAGGTGGCATACAACTCGGTCTTCCTTTGAGGATTTTCGGCTTCGTTCCAAAAGCCACAGAGCTGAAATATAGATAAGGGATGGGAATGAGAGAGTTGGGGGGATGACAGCAAACCCTCAGGGACTTGATGTGATGCTTGCTGGTCTCAGAGGAGAGACTATGCAGAGAGATTTGGAAGGTGTGCAGCTCAGCAGCATTTTCTGCTGCCGTCCAGCAGAGCTGATCAGAAGAGATTCACTGACCTCAGAGACCTTATTGATCTCACATACCCAAAAACAAAGCCAGGTTGTTAATGTCTGACTTCAGAAAAAAAAAAAAAGAAGAAATCATGCTGTAGGTTTTCACATTTGCTGAGGCACAGTGGTTTAAAACCTTCCACTTTTTACCGTAAAGACTAACCTACACCCTCTGCGTCTGTGACAAACTGCCCGCCAGTTACAGGGGAACACACATTTCACGAAACAGACTCTTTGCACGAACTCTCCTGTGGCTCAGGAGATGGAACAGGGTGTCTTCTAACCGGAAGGTTGGTGGTTTGATCCCTGGCTGCTCCAATCTACATGCCAAAGGGTCCTTCGATAAGACTCTGAACCCCGAATTGCTCCAGAGGCAATGCTTTATTAATCCCAGGGGGGAAACTGTAATTTTTTTTTTACAGACATTCAGCTATTCATGAAGGAATATAAATTTGGAAGGCAGCAGATATAAATATGATAAACATAAATACATGAATGTATGAATTGGCATATGCAGCATTAATAACTCCACAGATTAACACTGTATAATATGAATATTTACAGTGTGAAAATGTTAAGGTGTCATGAGTGTGATGTCCACAGGGAGGCCTTCTGTGGGGCATCTTGGTGGAATGAGTCTGCTGATGAACGCGCTCCTGTGCTTGTCCAACGCATGGTGGAGAGGGCGTGTGTGTGATAGTGAAGCACACTTAAAGGCACAGAGTAAAGCAATGTGAGAGCGGGTGTGGCTTGCAGTAAAGAATTCTGGGTTAGATTTAAAAAGTGTTATATGAGTACCAGTCCATTTGACTGTGCACATAAGTCCGATAGCATAAAAAGACGTGACTCCAGACTCCCCCCAAAAAAAAGACGGGAGGTGGAGATGTTGAGATTTTCTCTGGGAGTGACCAGGACGGACAGGATTAGAATGTCCAGCTCTACAGATGTGCTTTGAGAGTGCTGATGCAGAAGTCCAGAGAAGGCCGGAAAGTCTGCGCTGCTGTGTGCCAAGCACTGCAGCGCTGTGCAGCCCAGGGTGGGTGGTCTTTGTGTTTTATCAGATCTGAAAATCTGGAAGTAACAGAAGAGAAGGGGAATCACTGAAGTGCATTACTCCCTGAAAAGAAGGTGACATAAGCTCAGTCTTCTTTCCAAAGCCACAGGGCAGTATTATATTTAAGGTCTGGGTATGAGAGGGATGGGAAGGCCCTCAGGGAGTTGGTGCTGATGCTTGCTGGTCTCTGAGGAGGCAGGAGGAGAAAACTGAGGTATTTTGAAGGTCTCTGCAGCTCAGCAGAATTGTTGAGCTCATCAGCCTGTTTTAAGGAGGGTCACTGACCTTCAGGAAGGGGGATGGTGGTGGGCAGTGTGCTTCCCATTCTTCTTCTACATGCGTTTAGTGATTTTTGAGCATGAACCACTCTGACATAAACAGGACCAAGAGGGCTTCAGTGAATCTCATTCTTAGCTGTATTGGAGACCATGAGACACATGGCGTTGCTTTCTGCCACTGACATGTTGTGCTTTTGTTTTCAACCGGTTCATTCTGGTAACTGAGGCGTGCGTTTGTTCTTCAGCCGCGACTGATACCTGCTGGTTTCTTCTTAATGACTCAGCGGCGGCGTCTCTGCCCTCTCAGTCACCCTGTGGCACGAATAAAACTGTAAACTGCTCTCGTCCTGAACAGTGAAACAGATGAAGGCGGGCAGCCGGGCGAGACCGCTGACATCAGCCAGAGTGGATGTGATTAACCGTCCTCTAACAGGCAGGTCTCGCTGCTTTGTTCCCCTGACAATCTGTATCTAACGGCTGACCTGATGGTAATATGGGCCCTGCTGATAAATGATGGAGAACCTCCCAGGGCTGCCACTCACTTTGGCTGACTGTATTAAGCCACTTAAAAAGGTCTTTATTAAGCACTAAGTACAAATGTAATTATTGTGGATTTTCTGCTGCTCAGTCAGGGTCATAGGGTAGAAAGACGGGACATTCTGGTGACATTTTGAGCTGACATTTAGTGGTTGTCCATCTTGGTTTTTCTGTCATAAGGCATTATTTCAAAGTCGGACACTGCGATTTGGAATGACTGGGCCTTCCTTTCTGTCCTTTTTAATTTCAGGGCTTTGCTCTGACTGCTGTCAGAGCGTCTGTGCAGATGCTTCCAAGTTGGCGACTGGAAAAAAAATTCAAAAAAATAGAAGTGGTATATATCAGAAAAAGTGTGTTGCACTTTTAGAGTCGCCAAAGTCTCAAGCTCTCTGGGCTTTCTGAAAGTCTTAAAGGTTTTCACTCATTCAGTCCAGTCCTTGTGTCTGATCATTTTCAAAGGAATTTTTTTTTTTAGTTAAGCCAATTAACACTCACCTATGAATCATTCAAGCATAAAACATCACCTAACATAAGAGATGAACCAGTGTTGTGTCTGCACATAAAAGAGAACTTTAAAAAGAACCATTTTAAAATTGAATTTCCAAGAAAGTTTGAATATTAAATATTTTATATAAATAGAACATTTTACACCTGTACCTCACATTTATGTATGTATACCTCATATTTTTGTAAAATCTTTTTATTTATTCTTAGCTCATGACTTTGTTTACACATTGTGGGTCAGGGGTCAGGGGAACAGTAGTTTGTCCTGCAGAACTGATAATGAAGTTGACTTAGGCTGAAAAAGCAAACTAAACCTATCAGAGAGATAGCAAAAAATTTTTAGGAGTGTCCAAAACAACAATCTGGAACATTCTTTAAAAAAAAAAAAAAGGAATGCACTAGCTTGCTCAGCAACACCAAAAGGCCTGGAGAAGCATGGAAGACAACTGAAGTGGATGATTGCAGAATTCTTAACTTGATCAAGAAAAGCCCCTTTCATAACATCTAACCAAGTCAAGATCACTCTAGGAGGTAGATCTATCTTTATCAGAATTTGCAATCAAGAGATACCTTCATGAAGGTAAATACGGAGGTTTTACAACAAGGTGCAAACCATTGGTTACACTTAAGAACAGGAAGGCCGGATTAGATTTTGCCTGTAGAGTTCTGTACTAAGTTCTCTGGACAGATGAAACCAAGATGAAGCAGAATGATGGGAGTAGCAACGTATAGAGAAGGAAAGCAACACATCTTGGTCTGAAGCATACCACATCATCTGTCAAGCATGGTGGAGGTAATGTTATGGCATGTGCATGTAGAACTGGATCACTAGTGCTTATTGATGATATGGCTGCTGAAAAAAAATGTAGCAGGATGAAAAGACAACTAAAATGAATGACTGCAGAGTTTAATAAACACCCTTGGACACTGTGCAAAAGAATACTGCAGAGGCAGCCCAAGAGCTTTTCACGGCAAATAAATAAATACATTCCCATAGCCCGTGTGTCTCTCTGCTCTCCTTTCTGTCTTCTCTGTTCCCTCACCCCCAACCGGTTGAGGCAGATAGCTGCCCCTCCCTGAGCCTGGTTCTGCTGGAGGTTGCTTCCTGTTAAAAGGGAGTTTTTCCTTCCTACGGTCGCCAAGTGCTTGCTCACAGGGGATCATCAGATTGTTGGGGTTTTTCTTTAACACTGTAGTATCTTTACAGTGTGAAGCACCTCAAGGCGACTTTTGTTGTGAATTGGCGCTATATAAATAAAACTGAATTGAACTGAGCTGAAAATAAATGGGATATTCTTCAATGGCCAAGGTGACAACTGACAATTGACAAGACGACACAGAACTGAAGACAGTATAAATAGACACAGACTAACAAGTAAACAGGGGAAGCGGAGCACAGGTGGCAACAATCAAGTAAAACTGAACATACAGTAATGCAAGAGACTAGACTGGTTACAAAATAAAACAGGAAACAGAGAACTTCACTGATAACATGATGCAAGAACAAACTAGATGAAAGACAGGAACACAGCAGGAAACATCTGGGGAATGAACTAATTAACAAAGGAAGGCTCAACGAGTGCAATCATGGAAAGGAAAGCGATGTCAGAATAAAACATGGCAGGGCAGAACTAGAGCAAAGAAATAAACAAAGGAAGCATTCACTGATGATAAGACAATACAAAAGCCCTGAAGAACTAAGAAACTCAGAAGCATGAAGGAATTACAAAACACACAAAACCGCCTACAGAAACACAAGACCATGACTTAAAGGCCTGGCAGAGCATCTCCGGGGAGGAGACACAGCAATTGGTGATGTCCACAGGTCTAGAACCCGTCAAACACGAAGGATTTTCATCCGAGTATTCAAAACAGTTTTTATATTTAAAATTATTTTAGATTGTTCCATTACTTTTGAGCCTTTTAAAATGAGGGACACTTTAAAAATGGCTGTAATTCCTAAACAGTTAATGCAGTTCTTTTGTCAAACACTCAAACACTCATCGCTATACGAGGACCAAATTAATTCTTACTCTATGGACTCTGAGTGGTGTTGATGAATCAATGACTGCCACCTGCTGTGTCCACCATAGGCTCATTACAGCATGGTGCTTTAATATTTAGACCAGGAACCGCGTAGTATTGAAACTTTTATATACTTTAGTGTGAGTGCTCATTAATAAACAAGACAGGACGATAGACGTATGCATTTTGTGACATCACAGATGTTAGCATTTATTCAGTGTCTTTGAATGCACCATCTTTGGTGACAGGCAGTGACTTTGTGAACATGAATGAACCATGACCTTCCTTGTCAGGCTACACTCACTTTACAAAGCGACATGGGCACAGTCGATTTTGTGTTCCAGTTTTTTAATGGAGTTTGAGCTCAGGGGAGCACAGCGGGGGTAGAGCGAGCTCAGTGAAGGTTCATCCACCTCTGTTTGGGAGTATATCAGAGAGACGGGGAGTGACAGAGTGGATGTTCAGCTCCAATACACTTATTGGACTTTGCCGCAACCTCGGCCTATTGGACACGATTTTATTTTTTGGCCAAAGCCCAGGTAAACCTGTGCATTTAGGGGCCACTGCCCTTGGTACTATGAAAGCTAGATTCCAGACTTAAATATGATTTCTACTGCTCACCTTGGGAACAAGCCAAATGAAACGGGGCATTTTAGCTATATGCCTCAACTGACAGGTTAGTAATCTGTCATCTGTCCTTATGGCAAGGACTAACGGCTAGAAAAGTGATTTTAAGAACATGTTGATGTTACAGTGAAGGTGGCCTCTGAAGTTTTAATAATTTAATTTAATTTCATCATCAAGCAGCAACCTTCGGGACTGAAATATGAATTCAGATGAAGTGCCGAAAACTGATATGAAATGTTCAGCTTAGTGATGAAATTAAAATATTCACAGCCTGCTGCAAAAAGTGTGCTGGTCTCCATAGCAAATTTCTTCCCTATAAAAACCTTTTTTTTTTTTTTCTTTTCAATTTCATTTATATAGCACCAAATTCATAACAAAGTCCAAGGTGCATTACACTGTAAGGTAAAGACCCTACAGTATTAGAGAGGAAACCTCAACAATCAGACCATCCCCTATGAGCAACACTTGGCGACTGTGGGAAGGAAGAACTCCCTCATAACAGGAAGAGACCTCTGGCAGAACCAGGCACGGGGATAGCAAAGACAGACACAGACTATGGAGAGAGAAGAACATTTAATGACATGCAGCAGCAGCAAATAAATGCATGGGGAGTGAAAAGAGGTGGGTGGAGAAGAAATGCCCAGCACATCATAGGAAGCCCCCCAGCAGCCTAAACCTATTGCAGCAAACTAAGCCCTAACTATAAGCTTTATCAAAAAGGAAAGTCTGAAGCCTGATCTTAAATGTAGAGAGGTTCTACTCTTAAAAAGTTTAGAAACCACAAGTAGGCCTGCAGTCTGAGAGAGAAGTGATCTGTTGGGAAAATATGTTACCATGAGGTAATTAAGATACATATGGGGCCTGATTGTTCAAGACTTTCTATATGAGTCTTCCAATTGGAAAGTTGGTGGTTTGATCCCCAGCTCCTCCAGTCTACATGCCAGTGTGTCCTTGTGCGAGAGGCTGAACCTCAAATAGCTCCTGATGCATGCACTGGAGTGTGAATTTGTGTGAGATAGTTGGATGAATGAGGCTTGTGGTAAAAAGTGCTTTGAGTGTTTAGAATAGAAAAGTGCTATTTAAGTATCAGTTCATTTAATATTTTATAATTCCTCTGTTTACATTTCATTAATGCTAGGATCATGGCCACTTTCATTAATTAATGTGCTCACAGTTGTAGGTGAAGCCAGCAGTAACTTTGCTAACTAGAGTCACTGAACTGGACCTCTGACCTTTGCCACTGGTGCCGTTTGGAGATTTTTTAGCCCATCTGTCTGAAGGACCAATGAGCTAATACTATGGCAAGGTGTCCGTCCATCCACAATTACAAGAATTGCTACTCCTCCTAGATAAGATTGATCAGAACCTTGCACACAATGAAATTTAAGAAATGAAAATTAAGCTTAATAGTTAAATAATATCTTTCTCATCATGTTTGGATGACTTGGAATACCAGTCGAGATGCGAGTAGGAGAAAGAGAATGAGAGTTTTAGCAGCAGGGCTGGGATAGCAGCACTGTCAAGCTAGTCATAGGGCTAGAAAGCCTTGCAGACCTTTAGCATTCTGGTTGTCAGTTTGTTACTTGAAAACACGCCTTTTGAGGCACTGCCTTCATGTCAAACCAGTCCAACATGAAGGCAGTGCCTCAAAAGGCGTGTTACTTGAAAACACGCCTTTTGAGGCACTGCCTTCATGTTGGACTGGTTTGACAGGCACTTCTTAGTGTCCATCAAACTAAGAACTCCTTATGGTTAAGCTGTGCCCACAGAAGGCCAATAGGGTAAAGTTGTAGTGACTGTAATACCTCTCGCTGTAAACAGAATACCAGCTGACTGCTTCTTGCATAGGTTGGATCATTGTCTTGATGTTCTGTCCCATCCATAAGCTGTGGAAGTACAAGGCCAGTTAATTTATATTTGGTTTGCACTGAAGACATTTGTGTGAAGAGAGGTCAGAGTTTCAGCTTCAGTTTCAGCTACAGTATTTACATCTAGAAATGTTAAATAATTTGTAGAAAATAACAGATATTGTATCAAACCACCCAGTTTTTTTTTTGTTTTTTTTGCAAAAGCATGTTTTCATCTAAATAAGTCAAATTTGGTTTGGTTACACCATGATTACTTGCAATAAGTACATCAGGCCTATGACCCATAGACTCCTCTAGATTTCTTGTTCATTGATTATGCCTTTCACGGCGTTTAGCACAGCATCTTTTACTTGTCTTCTGTTTTACGAGTGTTTCTCCCATCAGCAGCCAATCCAAAACCTTCCTGCCCCTGATGAAGTCTTTTGTTAATGTGTCAATGTTTTTTGGATCATTGTCTTGCTGCATGATAAAGTTCCTTCTCATTAGTTTGGATGTATTTCTCCATAAACTGGCAGACTATATATATA
>VUQH01081880.1:0-18910 GCA_015106775.1 Etroplus canarensis | reverse complement strand
AGGGATCCAAAAAAAAAAAAAAAAAAAAAAAATTTAACAATTAGGAGATTGGGCTGTTCGGCCATGGTGGAGGTATGCAGTCTTGGACTGCTCTTTATTTACTCTGCTGTACACTGCCCTCAAGAGGCTGAAAGGAAATACTACAAGACTGTCAGTCTGTCACCTATTGAAGAAGGACATGTTTTTGGTTTTGTGTTTATCATATCAGCCCATGCAGCCCCTTCACTGGGTGTCTTTCCTCCCTGACCAATACGGTTTTCAGTCTGACTAAGGTTGATGCAGCCATTTAATGGACTATTCAATACGTAGTTTCTTGCTGAGACCAGATGTCAAACCTTTAGAGACAGAGTCGGACTATGCTGGCTGTTGTCCATTCATAGAAATAGTGTGTGTGACTTCTCATTAGCCTTTCTGGTTTTAGTTATTTAACCTGGGAATAACGTGCTATGTGAATCTAAAGGTTACAGGAAAGAAAGTGAACAATTAAAAAGATAGGTTTAAATGTCTTTACTACCTATGCCTATTTCAGAACCATGTGTCTCCTGGCCAATCAACATGTGCTGAATGTGTGGCAGTGATAAATAATAAAGTGCTGTAGACTACAGTGAGATGGCCTCCTGTCTAACTGGACAGTGTTACAGCAGGGCAGCATTCCAACCGTGTTCCACAGATAGTTAGAACACTTTTATCTGCTGTAACACTTCACTTTGTTTGTCTGTATGTTTGCAGGACTTCACAAAGAGCTGCACACAGATTGGAACAGACATTTTAGATCAGGATCCAGGATGTTTTTAAGGATTCTTCAACACTGTAAGATGGGGCTGTTCAGGCTTGGCAGAGACATGCAGTCTAAGGCTGCTCTTGTTTCTTCCTGTACTTATGTCTTGGACAGTATCACTTCCACTGGGAAATAATGGCTAGCTGGAAAACTTGAATTAGACTGCTCACCAGCCTGGCACTGGGCATCTTCTTGGGCATCGGTACATCTACAACAGGCAGCTCGGCATGTTTGGGGTAGGCCTCGGCCAAGCAGGTGCTGGGTGGACTGCCTTTTGGGACGATGGCTGTGATCTTCACCCGCTCACAACCTTTCACAGAGCAGAAGGCAAACTGCTCCCTGTCATTGTGGGCCTTCACCTTCAGGAAGAGCAGGCTGCAATACACACAACATGTGTCAGGCATCGTGTGCTTCCTCTCACACTCAAACACAGAAAAAATGCATAAAACCTCTGCCAAATTACCAATGGGGATTAATCTATTGGGGAGAATACATGGGAGCAGCTGAAGGTATTACATGTTTCCTACATATTTCACAGTAAGAATGATCTTTTCTCTGCATGTAACCCATCGAGTCCTGTTTGGGTTTCTAATGGTGCGGCGGTGTCTGAGTGTGACTGACCCGGTGTCTTCCTCCCAGTAGTAGTATCCTCTGGCTAGGTGTGAGTGGTTGAGCTTCTCCCTTTGAGTCGTCCTCACGAAGACGCCGGTTTTGCGCGTCTGTTTGGTCAGGCGATCGTGGATGTCAGAGAGGATGGTGAAAGTGGTGCCCTGTGGGTAGCAGAGGCCCACGGTGATCCAGTCGTTTCTGAAACATAGTGGGGAAAAAAAAAGCAGTGCAATTTAATTTAATCTCAAATCAAAAAATGGTTTCACATTCACAATGAACAGGAACAGCACGATTACCGCTGCCTCAGGGGAACTGCACATGGGTCGTAAATACAGACGGACATCTTAGCCGACGGGTAAGTAAAAGAAAACTGTCAGAAATGCTCATCAACAATTAAAAGATATTTATAGGAGAAGCCTGGAAACTGTTCTCTGGTTTCTGCTTCCTTGGGGTGAGGAGCTTTTAAGAACATCGTTATAACAGGAACATGCACACTTTTCTCCATTTCCTTATATTTTAGACTAAAAAAAATAATGGAAAAAATAATGACCATAATTACAGCATTTACCTTAACCGTATGCATTTATGGACTTTTGCTTGTATAGCACTTGCTCTAACTGAGCACTACAAGCCACACACACACACACACACACACACACACACACACACACACACACACACACACACACACACACATTCATACAGCACTTTATTCTATGACCTTAAGCACGCCAACGGATGCATTGGGAGTAATTTGGGGTTCAGTGCCTTGCACAAGGACACTTTGGTTTGTGGACTGGAGAGGCCAGGGATCAAACCACTAACCTTTTGTTGGAAGATGACTCGCTCTGCCTCCTGAGTCACAGCTGCCTGCATAATCCCACATAATTTATGCATCAAATTTATATGTGTTTCAACATGTATGCTGATGCACATGTGCATACACTGCTATATGAATTCACATTTTAAAAAGACAGTGCAGCGTTTTGGGAAATTTTAAAACTTCTGAAGTAAAATTAAGAAAAAAAACAAAAAAATTAGAATTGGGTATTTTTTTAAAGTAATGCAGCTAACTCTGACGCGTTCTCTTTGAAAAAAATGTTCATAATACAAAAAAATCATTATACCAATAAAACACACAAAGATGCAGCAAAGCAAGAGGAAGAGATATTGTGCATATGAGATGTGCTTTTATTACTGACAGCTTAGCAAGCAATTTGCCCCCATGGCTGATGCTGCTGTGGAAATAATCTGTAAATCTGTTAATGAGGTTGCTCTGAGCAAACTGGAGTTTGACTCCAGGGAGTACCAATACATTTCTTTCTTAACCAGTCCAGGGTCACAGGGGGACTGGAGCCTAGCTGTTCCCACCTGTCACAGAGTAAAAGGCAGGGCACATCCTGGAAAGGGTCGCCAGCCAATCACAGAGCTCAGTGGTACAGTGGTTAACGCTGTCACCTTATAGCAAGAAGGTTGCAGGTTTGAATCTGCCAGCTGGCTGGAGACTTTTAATGCAGAGTTTACAGGAGACGTGCACTGTAGGGTAAATGGTGGTTTGTAGTTGTCAGTGTTAACATGATTCCCAACTTCAGAGAATGTAGAAGGATGTAAGGTGGGAGGAGCATTGGCAACACTGCTCGAAAACGATAAAGAGAGAAGGTCACCGACATAAAAACACCGAATATAGTACAGTCATGTGAAAATGAATGTTTTACAAGACTGTGTAAAACTAAATTCCGCCTCACACCTGCCACAGGATTTAAGAGGGTTAAGTAGCAGCCAGGTGCTGCTAATCAGTGCACTTCATTCATCATAAAGTCTGAGCACTTCTGTCAAAGCAGAATTTTGAACGTTTGCTCGTGTGGAACATTCATATGTGTGTTAACACAATGTTCCAGCAAATTCAGCCCAAGGTCAAGCCGTGCAATGCTCAGAGAAACCGCAAAAACCTCAAGAGCTACATCTCTACAGGCCTCAGTTAGCAGGTTAAAGGTTAAGGGTCATGACAGGACCGTTAGAAAAAGACTGAACAAGTATGGCTTGTTTGGAAGGATTGCAGGAGAAAGCCTCTTCTCTCTAAAAAGAACATGGCAGCACAGCTTAGGTTTGCAAAGCTGCGGCTGAACAAAGCACAAGACTTGTGGAACAATGTTCTTTGGACGGACTAAAGCGGACACGTTTGACCATAATGCACAGCACCACATTTGGACAAAACCAAGTGTAACATATCAGCAAAAAGGTCTCAGCACGGCGGTGGAGGGATAGTGATTTCGGCTTGTTGCAGCCACAGGCTCTGGACACTCTGCAGACAGTGAGCCCACCATGAACTCCTCTGTATACCAAGAAGCCTGGAGTCAGATTCGAGGCCATCTGTCTGTCAGGAATACAATGTACAGTCCTAAGCACAGCAGCAAATCTACAACAGAATGGCTGAGAAAGATAAGCAAGGCCAGTAACGTCGTGGGTGTGGAGCTGGACCCTCTGACAGCGGTGTCATATATATACATATATGAATAGATATAAATAAAATGGAGCAGCTGAATGGAGCATCTGTAACATAAGCAATTTCCCCCCTGGGATTTAAAGAAGGTTCTTTTTCTGATTCTTATTAAAATGCTGACAGCTGAGCAAAATGAATGCCCACAAACCTGAATGAACAGAAGCAGCACTGAAGCAAGAAGAGCGGGTCCAAATTCCCCCATGGTGATGTGAGAGACTGGTAAGATCATACAGAAAACCACTAGTTAAGGTGGTTCTGCAAGCTGGTGAATCACGGGGTGGACTTAGTCTTTCACCCAATGATTTTGCCCTACAAGTTTTTTCCATAGAAGTTCTATTTCTTCTAACATCTTTGCTGTTGTATAATTCTCACAGAATTTAATTATAATTAAATAACCTTTCTGGTAATGCAGAGCTTTGTGGCACCATTCTGCTCAATCTGGTAATGATCAAGGAACAAAAGTACATTCCAGTTATCTAAACAGAAGAAATAAAACAGTTATTCAATATTTTGATTTTTCTCAAAAAAAAAAAAAAAACCCAAAAATGTCAAACCTGTCATTTGGCATAAGAAACCAGTAATGACAAAATTATGCTTAATTATAGCTGTAATTATGTGAATTCTCTGAAACTGACTGAACTTTCAAATAATTATCTGTTTCCTGCAGTTAACAGACATGAAAACAGTTGGTGGTTCAACACCTATAAAAAGCACATTTATGAAAACATTTATTTGACACTTTTCACTATTTTGAATTCATTGGCATTATTTTGTAAAAATCTGTTTTCACTTTGACAAGATTTTTTTGCAAATTCTTGTGAAAAAAGCCAAATCATATTGACCATGATTTCATCTATTAAAGCAATAAAAAGGTGAACACAAGCTTAACGTTAAAAAATACAATCATCAGTGATTAAAACACAAGTAAGGAACCGTTCTGATGTTGAGGAATATCTTGCGTCACTTAGAGCAGGATAAATTAAGGCCTCTATGACCATATTTTCAGAATCTAATAACACATAAATGTGAAAATAATTATTAATTAATTATTAAATATTATTAATTACAGTAAGTACAGCACAGACGTGCTGGTAAAGCTCTAAATTATGGGCTAGCATATTTGCTTGTGCTTACAGTTTACTGCACATCATCATCATCATCATCATCATCATCATCATCATCATCATCACAGAGCTCATGTGATCATGTGACCTAAAGACCTGTCTTTGGTCACCACATTCAGTGCTTGATCTCCTGAACAGAAGGAGTGAGAGTTTGCTTCATTATTAAACTCTTTTCAGAGTCAGAGTGAGATGACTGGTGTTTTCTTACTCTTTCACAGGTTATGCATACTAATAGGAAACACACAGTCTTTAATTTAGACACAGCGGTAAGTGGCTGATTATCAGTCATTTGTGTGCAGCACACAGAATGCATGCTATTTGCATTTTTAAAGTACCTTTGCAAAATGTTTTGATCAGCTTAATGATTGCTCTGTCAAATGCTCAGGTTTAATAATCATAATGTTGTGTTTATCAATCATTTTCCCCATTCTTTGCAGCCCTTTTCAGCTCTGCTTAAATAAAATAAATGTTTGTGAACATGCTGAATAAAGTAAAAAAAAAAAAAAAAAGAAGGAAAAAAGTTAATGGAAGTAAAATCTGCCATATAAACTGAAGTCAACAACTCTAATCTATTGAGCTCATCAGCATCTTTTAAATGAGTCTGTTACAAGATTTTTCATCAATATTTAATAAAAACAGCAGATTTCAGTGTCAAACAGCCAGATAAAGTCAGTAAACCACAGTCTATTAGTTTACCCTCAAAAGTTTTGAATTTAAAAAAGTGAACAAGTCGCCTTTCAGCTCTCTGTAGGAAATCCTCCTGACTTGCTGTACATCACTATGACCTGTAGATGGAAGCATTGGTGTTTGCACAATCAGTGGACCTGTTTGGTCCTGTTGTGACTCAGGCCTTGGGGATTAACTGACATGCTTGAAATGACAAGCAGCCTTTATGCAATTTAAATAGCTCAGGGCCACACTGTGAAAACCAGCTGAAGCACAAAGAGAGACTCTCCCCATTTCTGCAGTGAATTGTTGGAAATAGATGGTGAGAGTGGAAGGAGCTGATGGTCTCCATCAGTTTCATTCATATTATCATCAATAAGAGAAAGCCTCTGTGGGGGAGTCTATTTTAAAATCAAAAACAATCTGTTCAGCTAAACTCCAATCATGGTCATATTTTAAATAAGTTTAACTGTTTCATCTTTCTGTGTTCTTTCAAAGAATCCAACCAAGGGTAGGGTTGCTTCATCAATATGCTTATCGGCCTTTGAAAAACCCTCCGCCTAAAACTTTCAGTCATCAGGAATCTGGAACCGACACTTGTGCCTACCTGAGGACAGGTCAGAGATCGGCAGGTGTGAGTGTACGCTGGGTCTGAGCTGCTCTCTCAGACGCAGCTCTTCACTGCACTTTGTGGGGGAAGACAGAATACAGAACTACCTTCCGGGTAAGACTCTGCACGCCATTTCCACATTCTAAAATGGCGTCTCGATTCATCCATGCTGTTTTGATTTAAAACAGGGCCAGACATACTGAGATGGATCCCATCGACCTAAAGGATTCTGCTGCACATTGTGATGCACAGTCATATGTTTTCCTGCAGGGCTTCACAGATAGCTCACTGTATGTCAAAAGAAAGGTGAATAGAGAAATCAGACAGTATTAAAGTGATACCCCTGGACAGGGCAATGTATCTTGGGAGCTACATTGCTCTATTAAGGGACTACGGACTCCTCCTTAGCAATGTTGGACTACTTTCCTGCCTAATTTGATGATTGTTGGCATGTGCAGCCCTGAGTCAGCTGTCAAACTGGTGTCCAGAAAACCATGTGAGCTACATAGATAAAACATGCTGGTCTGATCATTAGAGGTGACATCCATCCCACTTTGGAAGGCGCAGATCAGCAAAATGGATGAGCTTAACAAAAAACCTTGGGACCAGGTGGCAGAGCTGCAGTTTCACATTGTTCTCTGCACTTTTTCCTTCAGCTTCTACCAAAGATACATTTGATCAGTTTAGCTTCATGCAGCATCTGCTTTAAACCCCTGTGTTTGATTCAACTTTTCAGACATTCATAATTCCTCACATTTAATTCTAAAACCACTAAAGATGTTGACACAAATCAATTTTGTAACCTTACGCACAGAGACGGTTTGTTTGTAGAGTTTCAGTCAGGATTTAGAGTTCATCATAACACAGAAACAACGCTGGTGAAAATAAATATCTTACCCCAGACAATGGACTCAATGTCTGGGGTAAGTTAGATAGGATTCCCAGTGTTCTTCACACTTTAAAGGTAGTTATGGAGCTCCACAGGGTTCTGTGCTGGGACGGATGCTTTTCATCTTATACATATGTTACTTAGGCAGTGGTATTAGAAAACACTATACACATTTCCACTGTTATGCAGAAAAAAAACAGTCATATTTATCTGTGAAGACCTATGACACAAATCAGTTAGTTAGACTACAGTAAGCACATGCCATGGAAAAACTGTAATTTTCTACTTCTACATTCAGAAAAAACTGGGGTTACTGCATTGGATAGATTTAAAAAGTTTGAACTCTGGATGGCATTATGTTGCTCTCTAGTACTAATCAATTTTATTTATATAGTGTCTATTAATAACAACAGTCACCTCGAGGCACTTTACACTGTAAGGTACAGACCCTACAGTATTAGAAAAATCAGAACTACAGGAATGGGAGGCAGAGCCTTCAGGTATCCATGTTCTCTCCTGAGGAATCAGCTCCCAAGTTTGGGTTCAGGAGACAGACGCGCTCTCGACTTTTAAGTTTAAGCTTCAAAGTTTCCTTTAACTAAAACACATAAGAATAGCAGGTATAGAGCAGGTGACCTCGAACCATGCCGCCATCATGCTGCCACAGGCTCAAACTGCTGCAGGACCTCCCATGATGTGAGAGCCTCTCTTCCTTTCCCCCTCTTCCTACATTAATATGGCACTATTGCATCATATCAGCTTTTCGTCCTCTTCCTCCAGTAGTGTCTGTTTTTTCTCTCTGACTTCTCTCTTCCTGTATCTTTCTGTACGTTTCTCTGGCTCCAGAGATGCATCTTCCTGACCTGCTGTTATGAGCCCCACCAACCTGCTCACTGCCGGTTGGGGCAGATAGCCACCCTTCCTGAGCCTTCTCGCGTTAGAGGTCCCATGCTGATAAAGGTCAGTTTTCCTTCTCACTGTTGCTTGTTCAAAAGAGTACTGTTGTGTTTTTCTCTATAATATTGTGAAATCTTTAATTTAAAAACTAAGATGCAACTCCTAACATCCACGTCTGTGAAAATGATCCTAGCACATTTATATCACATAGATGATGTGTGCTGTCTCTTATATACACAGCAATAAAATATACAGACATCAGTGGTGTTATTGTGCTTTATGTAAAAGAGGTGTTTGCGTAACAAGTGACGCTCACTGACTTGTTGAAGTTGATGAGCCAGATGGTGACCTCAGCAGGCGCTGCCTGGTCCCAGTGGATGGTGTAGCCTTTAGCCAGGGTGATCACCGGCTGGAACTGCTGGTAATGTTTCCTCTTCCCCAGGGCACCCTCTAGTGTTAGGGGTCGATCAGGATACTCATCCCTCACTATCTGCATGTTAAGGTTGGCGGGATTTCGTGTCTGGATGTAGATCTGGAAAAAAAGTGTTTGCAGAAGTAGAGCAGTATCTTATATTTAACATCACCAGTTTTGGAATTTCTGTTACTGCATTCATTAAGCCAGAATGAAAGTGAAAAAATGCACAAGCCACAGTTGGAAATCACATTCTACTACGTTCATTAAAATGATTTTCTCAGTCTCTTTAAGTTCAGAGCTGACAACAGCGTTCTCAGTCAGCAGTGAGTGGAACTCCAGCTCTGACAGCAGCTGAACTGGTCTCCAACAAGGGCTATTCATCGTAGTCCGTTTGTGCAAACGCTGAATACCAACAGAACACGGTAAACACTGGTAAAAGTCAGACAGGATCACACAGACATGGTTCAAGCTTCAACATTCGTTTGATCTCTCATTCACTTCGAATGGGCTGACATCACGTGCTGCTGAATTTACCATCACCCTGAACACGCCCCATCTCGCCTAGGCCCCGATGCATTGCTGAACTGATGTATGGATCCATTGGTACGCTTTCTTGCAGTGCAGGCCAATCAAACGCTCCAGAGCTGACATCTGCCAATCAATCACATTGTGAAGATAACCTGTGCAGTCGGTGCTCGTTGTGCTCACGATTTCCAGTCCAAACGAAGGATAAGTTGATCTGCACCTTGTGGTGAGTAATCACCCTGTTTGCGCGGCTCATGCTAACTTTTAATTGAAGCTCTGTTGGGTCATCTTGTGAGGGCGTAGCTGTCGGTATGACAGCTGCATGAGCTGATATTGCTTAGGCAAATATTTCCACACTCTGGCATTTATTATAGACCAATGTACAGCGGCACAACATGATGGGTGGTGAGCACTGTCGCCTCACAGTAAGAAGGTTCCTGGTTCGAGCCCTGGCTGGGTCCTGCCTGTGTGGAGTTTGTATGCTCTCCCTGTGCCTGTGTGGGTTTCCTTTGGGTGCTCTGGCTTTTTCCCCACAGTAAAAAAGCATGCATGTTATGGGGAGTAATTGCTGGTTCTAAACTGGTAGTGGATGTAAGGTAGATTTATACAGTACTGTATAAATGTGTGGTTAAATGTGATGTGTAGGCTAACATGCTTTGAGTGGACAGTCAGACTAGATATACAATACAATATATATGCAACTGCATTACATTACACAATGAACTGGAGTTTCTCTAAGCTTGAATTCCTGTGAGCAGGCATGATCCCATGTCACGTTAACCGAGAACTTGCTTGTGTGTTGTATATTCTCTCATGTTGCTTTCAGACCATTATAAGAATGCTGACAGGAGGTAACAAAAGTCATGAATGTGGAAGTTTGGAAGAAAACATCAAAAGTATTTTAGAAATGTCCACTGTGAGATTTAGAGGCTTCATTTTCTAAAACACCAGAAAATACAAAGCAGGACATTTTCAAGAAGACATTCAAATGATACTTTTTCTTGTCTGCTTTGACTCTTTAAGAGTTCTTACACACACCACAACAAGTTTCACAAGCTGAAGTAAAAACCACTGTGTACAATCCAGATGACTAATGATATGCATGATTAATTTCTTATTTCACACAGACGACGTTTATAAACTAAATTCTAATTTCCGATCGGAATATTAAAATGCACACATTCAACCAAGGCTAAACAGGCTGCATCAGTAAATAGATTTGTGCTTGTGAAGGTTAAATGGGTGCCTGAGACTGGCACCAGTGCACTCACCTGTGCATAGCGGCCGCTGCAGATGGCAGCCTTCCAGTCGGGCACGTCAATGCAGTCAGGGTGACGGAGCAGCCAGTTGTCTTCTTTAACCAGGAAGGCACCGGGATACTCACTGACCGAGCCGTCGATATCGTGGAAGACGGTCGTCTTGTCCCCGTCCATCTGCATTTTACTGAACCAGGGACCCGGCTCCCCAAAAAACACCCGAGACGTAATCTGAGAGACGGGGATAGATCAGCCCAAAGCCATTCATGGTGTCACTTTGTGTTGTTATGCATTGCTCATATGCAAAATTCCAAACCTTCTAAGTGTACTGCATTCCTCTTAATGGAACATTTAAAACATTCATCACTGTTTTGAAATATAATATACTTTCACAAAAAAATGTCCAGAATTATTGATTTGATCTGATAATCTGTAGAAATGGAAGATACAGTATGGGATACATTGTGTTAACAACAGTATGGATTTTAACATGTGGATCTTGAGTTAAGCTACAAATCATATTGCTGTATAAAATGATAAAATTAGGATTCTGTTTCTGTGTCTCTGGTTGTGTGCATTTCATACAGAAGCTGACTTACAGGTACGCGATCAAAGGTGATGTCGGTGACATTATTGTTGGGGCAGCTCTGCCATGAGTTGTTGAGCCTGAAGCCAAAGGCACTGGTGTGCCTTCCATCTAGTGCTGTGTATTTCCTAAATGTGCAGTTCTGCACGTTGATCGGCCCGTCGTAGATCTGCATGCCCCGGATTGGAAAATCACTGCACAAAACACAAATCCACACACAGCATCATCTTGATGTTTGGGTTCACATACCAGCAGAGACAGGGAGGCACAGGCAGGACACTGAGGACAGGCTTCCAATTACAGCACAATGTGTTTCTTCAAGCCAAATCTTAAAGGAGCTGTGAAGGAGAGGTGCATTTTATGTGCAGCCAGTTAGATGGCAGAGGGCTCAGCTCTGTGGCACGGGTACACTACATGATCAAAAATCCTGTAGCTACTTTTTAATAGTAGAATGGGGGGCAGAGCCTTCAGGTGCTTGTGTCCCCACCTGGAATCAAACCAGGGACTTTTCGCTTGTAAGGCGAACGCGCAAACCACTACCCTACAGGAGTCACAGGACAATGAGGACAAGAAGAAAGCAAAATGACCACAGTTGACACTCTGGCATTGTGGAGCATGAGAAAAAACTGAGTTCATAAATGACTCCCTGCCACTGAGGTCACTGAAAACCTTTTCTATCCAGTGGCTTCCGAGAAACGGTCAGTCCTGCACGGCGTGAGAGCACTTACACAATGACAAGCCCAATCTCTATCTGCATCAAATAATGCCAGGGTAAACATCCTGCATCCAGACAGGAGTGGTCTATATGGAGTTCTTTTTTTCCTCACATGATAAAAGAATATCTAATAATACAGCTGTTGAGACATTCCTTCTGTACACTGCCAAGTGGGCCGGAGCAAGAGACCCATTTCTCAGCATACCAAGTCTGGCTCTCATGCATACCAGTCTCTATTAAACTGGTACTCTTCCCAGAATCTGTCTTTGGGGTATTTGACACTCCTAAAAAGTGTGAGTCCAATGTTCTTGGTTTTCCTTCATGAATAGCAGCTGCGGTCAGTTTTGATTCATGTCAGTTATGAAGAACTATATTGAAAACAAGTTTATCAAAGCAGTCCTGCAGCAGTGTCTTTAGTTACATGTTTGCAACAGTTTTTACTGTTTCACTGAAAGGGAAAAGGAAAAGATACGTAGACATCAAGGTGTTTATTTGCGCTCTGCTGTTGATCATATCTGAGTGTTGGTGATGCACGAGACAAACACTGCCATTTGTATGAGGTGCCAGACGCTTCCAGTTTGCATATCAAGGTCCCTGCATTCGAGAATCTGCTGTTTACATGGCATACATCATTGATGCTGAAAAACTAGTACATGCATTTGTTGCTTTAGGCCTGGACTACTGCAATTCTTTATCAGAATCTTCTAAAGACTTCCTGAAAAGGCTGCAGCTGATCTAAAACTCTGCAGTTAGAGTACTAATCTGAAAGTCTATAAATACAGAACAGATTTTTCCCCTGTTAGCTTCTTGTCGTTGGCTCCCTGTTGTATCCAAACCTGAATTTAAAATCCTTCTCCTCCCAACGTCTTGAATGATAAGGCTCCATATCCTGAAGACCCCATCGTATCATAATATGTAGAGCGGTTTACTCTGAGGGTGTAGGCTTGTTTGTGGTTGCTAAGGTAGAATGGGAGGCACAGCCTTCAGCTCTCAGTCTCCTCTCTCATGAGAACAGCTCCCAGTTTGGATTCAGGAGGCAGGCACTCTCCGCTTTTAAAGTCAGGCTGTAAACTTTTTTATAGTTAGAGCTTGATCAAGTGACCCAGAACCATCCCTCAGTGATGCTGCCATAGGACTAAGATGCTGAAGGAATCCTCCATGAGGCACTTCTCTTTCAGTCACACTGCCTTTACATGCCACTATAGTATGTCATTAATTTTCTACTCTGTCTGTGTTTGCCCTCGTCTCTCTGTGCTGCTCTTTTCTCACCTCTCTTCCCCCCTCACCTCCTGACCAGTCACAGCTGATGGCTTCCCCATCCCTGAGCCTGGTTCTGCCTTACCCCCGTCACCTCTCACGGGGGATTGTAAAACAATTTATGCAATACGTTGAGGTCATGGTTTCAGTGAATGGGTTCTAAATAAATAAAATTGAATTAAATTGAATATTAAAAAGATAATCCAACAAATTAACCTTACCAGGGGGTACTCGAACATAAAAATCATGATATAAATGCTTTTAAAACAGTTTTATATGCACTTTTTACATTTCATGGAGGTATGTATTGATGGCTGAAAATAGAGTTTCTGAAAAAAACAACAGTTGAGAACAGAGCAGTAAACACCAAACAGCATCAGCTATAACTGCCACTTACATGCCACGTGGCAGGGTCCTGTCAGTGAGGTCAGAGCCCCCAAGGCCCCAGATCCTGTTGTCTGGGAGGGGCATCCCATGATTGTCACTTTCACCCACAAAAAGCGAATTCTTCACCTGCTGACGAGAACCGTCATCATCTGGAAACGTCCCTCCACTGTACACACAGACAGAGTAAAACACATGCAGCATGAGTGCTGAACTGTTCCATCAAACAGTGAGAAGTTAAATCACAGTGGAGTCAGTGGGTAAAATCTGTGTTCCACTGCTGAGTATGCAAAGCTCAAACATCTAAGGACAAGAAAAAATATGCCAGACCTAAAAAGCAAGTTATGGGTTGATTTTTAATTTCTATACCTAATGTGTTCAGGTTTATGTTTGTGGCATTCACTAAAACTGTTTTATCAAAAGTTAAGTAAAAATTCCAAACAGAGGACTGTTCAAACTTACAAATTTGAATGATTGATTTATTCATGTATTAATAAATATAGACCATTAATATAGACCATTCCCTGGAAAATCAGTGAGTCCCTCCCACTCAGACTGATTTGATATTTTCTATAATGTTAATCTATCTAATGAAGCCATGATAAATTAATCATACTTCACCTGAGTTACAGGTATATACACACATTTATATAATAAATATAGATATTAATCTGAAGGCAGAAAAATTAAGATGAAATATTTAACATGTATCAAGTTCAAATGTAACAAATACTCCAAAGTTAAACAATAATATATACAATATATAAAAGATAAGGCAAGTGAAATAGTCGAGGAGTCACAGGGAGGAGTTACAGAGTGTGATGTCACAGGTAGGAATGACTTCCTGTGGCGTTCTGTGGAGCATCGTGGTGGAATGAGTCTGCTGCTGAACCTGCTCCTGTGTCTGTCCAGCACGTCATGGAGAGGCTGTGAAGGACTGTCCAATATTGTCCTTAACTTGGACAGTGTCCTTCTCTCTGACACCACTGTCAGAGTTTTGTCAATTTATAGCATCAGCCTGTTCTACTGTCGGATTGTGATTACACGCAGGAACCAGTGAGCCTATGTAATCTGAAGCTCGTTAGAATATATGTCTTTTATTACTGCTCTCAATGTAACACATAGAAAAATTATGAACTTCATTTACAGTAGGCCAGAAGTTAAACTGACAAATTTTTTAAATTAATATACGCTACATTCACAATAAGATGTTTTCTTCTAGCAGACACAGCTGACCCAATCAAATGTAACAATACAAATGTAAATGTCATTTAAACACGCTGCAATTTCCCTTTTTACTTAGTGCCATTCTGCCAGGTGTGCCACTTATCAATGGGCCTATTTAACTGTCACAATCAGAGACAGGGTTTAAAGGGCGTTGGAACAACTCCCGGGCACTCCATTCTGCTCTAGCGCTAAAATGGTGGCAAGCAGCCAGCTGTGGGGAGGAGACGCTGAATACCCCGTGCTCCATCCAGAGGAGGAAGGAGTGTTGGGTACCCAGAGACGGAGATCCTTCCTCGGGGGAAAACGCTGCCCTGGGCTTTTGGTAAGATTCTGGGCTTTGGTGGGCTGGGACCAGTGGTTGCTGGAGAGACCCCACACCTACCCTGATGTCCTTCCCTCAGCCCTCGTAAGAGGCCGCTGGGAGCAAAATCACTTTGGGGTGACCTGCACACAGGCCATGGGGTTGTTAGAACTCCCCCAACAGGCTGGTGACCTGTCCAGAATATAGTCTGGCTCTGGCCTGATGACAGCTGGGATATGATCCAGCTGACTTTCAAAGTTTGAGAGTCAATATGTGAAAATGACTCAGCTCTGTAATAGGCTTTACACCTTCATGAAAACAGGTTGGATCTTGTGATCGATCTTTTCACGCAGGAGCGTGACTTCTTGCACGATCCCCACTATCCCCCACAGCAAACTGCACACTGATTATACGTAATCTTGGTATCCTACACTTGTGAAAGTGTTTCTTTTGTTTTCATGAAGTCAGGACGGACACCTTGGTTCCAAACATCTAGAACTACAGCAAGGTATTGTTGGTGAGGACAATAGCTGTATTTTCCTTGCAGACCACCTGCTTGGTTTGATTGACTGAAACAAAGCTGTGGAGGTTGTGGGTTCCTTGGACTATTTTGCTGAGATCCAAATGTTCTGTCAACCTTGTCCTTTTGCCCTCAGTTTCACTGGCTGAAATACAGAACTAAGGAATGTGTGAATTACATCATTCTAAGAGTTGCCACAGGGTCAGAATGCAGTTGCTGTTAGTTTGTTGTTTTCTGGCTCTAGCTGCAATAAGTTTAATAGTTTCTTCATTTCCATCACATGAGCTTTTGCCATGGCTGATTTCTGCAATATGTTGCACTGTGGCACATAATCCTTTGCGAAAATTCCAACTGTACGGACATCCAGAGCCAGGATGCTTTGGGTTGAGTTGCTGACTCTTCAAATTATATTCCCATCTGAACTGACATTATGGCTCCAGCTAAGCTTTACATTCATTATGGTAACCAGTTGGGAAAACCCTTTTTTCATGACATCATGAATATCAACACTGGACATGTTGCACAAAACATCAGCAAAAGGTCAAATTTCCACAGCATAGTTTCTCCATATTTTATACTCACTCAGCATGAATGTGGTTTTAACTGCGTGGGTAAAAAAGAATGAAATTTAACATTTGGTGAGTGTTAAAAAAAGACAGTATTTAAAAATTATATCAACACTGAAGGTATCACAGCAAAAAATGAACCTGGTGTCAAAATGGAAGTATAACAAAGATGAAAGAAACTGTCCAGATGATAGAAATTGTTTTGAACACCAAGTATCCCAAATGGTGTTCTGAGAGTTTTCCCAAGTTTAACCAAAAAGCCATTTTACAAGTTGTCTCCATTTACTCATCAAAAAACTGATTAACCATTCAGTGCTTGTTTCTGTTACTCTATGCCACGAACATTAACTTGGTGCAGATTTGTTATTTAAACTACAACATTTCCCATAATACTGATAGAAAAAACTGTTCTGAAATATGCGAGATACCTTTAGATTGTGACACTTGGAGTTGGTTTAAGATGGATTTGGTTGCAGTCTTTACCTGTCACTATACTTCCCAAACCTTTGTACAATATATTCAGCTGATTGTGAGTGGGCCAGATGAGACCCTCCATCATATTTTCCTGATTTTATATGGAATGATCCATACATTAATTTTAACAACAAAGTTGACAAAAGATGGGAAAAGTTGTATTACACTCAAAATCCCACCTGGTCAAACATCTCATGATCCCAGAGAGGCTGAAGCTTTCAGTAATAAAGAGATGGGAAGGGGCTCAACTGAGGAACTGTGTCCACAAATACAAGATAAAAATCCATCATGCAATGAAAAAATAGACCCAAAAAGCATTTTCTGAGGCTGAAGATGGTCTGAGGTGAAATGGAGGTGAATTTTTTAAAGTTATTTTTGGTTACAGATTAGAACACAACATCTGTGTAAGCATGGGGTGCATTAGTACACATGGCACAGATTACATTGGAACCACATTAGATGCTCAGGGGAAGACCAAGATTTTTTAAGCAAGATAATGCCAAACCCCATTCTGCACATGTCATGGAAGTAAAAGAGCCAGGTTCCTAAATCTTGAAGTCCAAATGAACTGAAAACTTTTCCCACAGTATGAAAAAAGTACTGCAAAGGAGGCCTTGAACTGTTGAGCAGCTGTAACCAGGCAAGAACTGGAAAACACATTACTTTCAAAACAACAACAGCTGCTCTCCTCACTTCAAATGCTTCTGTCATAAAAAGTGGTGGTACAACACTGTGGGAAACGTGGCCCTCTCCCAGCTTTATAAAAATGTGCTGCTGGCATCCTACTCACATGCATTCTAATTTTAAAACCAAAACAAAATGAAATGCCCAGAATTTAACCAGTACACAGTGTGACTTTGACCTTTGACCCCACAATCTCATACCCATCACAGGTATCCAACACACACAGTTTGGAAAAGATCCAGCAAACAAATCAGCTCCTGTAAGAAGGCCTGTAATGATAGAAGAGTGCATCTGTCCACAGATGGACAAACCTGAAAAGAATAATGCCTCTGTGGTGGTATATTAACAACAACAACAACAATAATAATAATAAATTCCCCATGCCTGCATGGGTTCTCTCAAGGTAATCCAGCTTCCTCCCACAGTCTAAAGACATGCAGAGGCTTAGGTAAATGGGCCATTGTAAACAGGCTGTGAATGTGTGCATGAACAGTTTTATGTTTCTGTGTTAGCCCTGTGATAGACGACCTGTCCAGGGTGCACCCTGCCTCTTGCCCTATGTCATCTGGGATATGCTCCAGCCAGAAGAGTTCAAACTGCACAAAATATTACCAGCAGACCCATCACTTGTTCATGGGCAGCACTTTGACAGCCCTGGTTACAAAGCATGTGTCTCGTCTGTTACTCAGGCACTTACTAATTCTCAACATACTCTAATGATAGTCATATTCCACCCAGCAATGGAAATTGAGAACTGTTCAGTCAGTCATTGTTCAAGTGGAAGTAACAGGTGTTAGGATCATTGTTCAACTAGCTTAGTCTTTCTCCAGCAAGTGAAAAGCAAGCATCCCAAGCTGTTTGAATAAGAACTCACGCAGTTTCACACATCAAGGTCCATCCGTCCAGTTTAACAGTGTCAAAGAGACCTCTGCATAAAGACACATGTAACCCTGGGAATCTCTAAGACATTAATTTGATGGTCACATAAAGCTTTCCTCACCCCCAACCAGTCAAGGCAGATGGCTGCCCCTCCCTGAGCCTGGTTCTGTCGGGGGTCTCTTCCTGTTAAAAGGGAGTTCTTCCTTCCCACAGTCACCAAGTGCTGCTCATAGCGGATCATCTGATTGTTGGGGTTGTCTCTCTAACACCGCAGAGTCTTCACCTTAGCACCTTGAGGTGATTTTTGTTGTCAGTTGTTGCTGTATAAATGGAATTGAACTGAATATTTGTGCTTTGGCATTTTTAGTTCCCTCTGTCCTCTCCCAGTATCATCCTCCTGTGTTTTCATTCTTCTGCTAAGTTTCATGTATGTTCTTCCTGTTTTATTTTGGTAGCCATTATGTCTCATGTTCATTTTTACTTCCTGTCTCCCTGATTCCTCGATTGTTGCCACCTGTGATCATCTCCCTTCTGTACCCCCTTTGGCTTTACTCTGTTATATGTAGTCCTGTCCTTTCTTTGTTCGTTGTTACTTTGTCTCTTGAGCGGTGAGTTTCCCTGGGTTATAGTTTCATGGTCCAAATTTCTTTTCCTCTTGAGTTTTATAGATTTTTGGACTTCGTCAGCCAATAAATGAAGCTTGATTTCGTTTTACTCATGCCTGCCTCGTGAGTCCTGCATTTGGGTTCACCTTTCCTCACACTACACAGCCAACCCTGACACTGCTTTACAGCATTGCTTGAGGTTATTGAGGTTTGTGGTGATTTGTTTATGCACAGCTCTTTTCTCTTTCAGCCATTCTATAGGAGATTTGTTGTTGCGTTTGGGATCATTGTCTTGCTGCATGACCTAAGAACGTGAAGGAGATGCAGGACATGTATGAGGACAGTGAGACAGTGGTGAGGTGTGCAGTAGGAGTGACAGATGGGTTCAAGGTGGGGGTGGGATTACATCAGGGATCAGCTCTGAGCCCTTTCTTGTTTGCAAT
>VUQH01081879.1:0-16740 GCA_015106775.1 Etroplus canarensis | reverse complement strand
TGATTATAATAGTCTGATCCACTTAAGAAACATTTCGCCTAATCCAAATCTTTGGAGCACTTCAAAAAGGTAGCTCCACTCTATCCTATCAAATGCTTGGCAAGCATCTACTGATAACATTGCCATATCTGTTGCATTATGCTTCTCGTGAAGTACGTTCAGTACTCTCCTAACGTTGTGATACCCTTGTCTTCTTTGCACAAACCCCTGTTGGTCATCATTAATCAGCTGAGGAAGATATTTATCCAGTTTCCTTGAAAGCACCTTACATAGTATTTTGGTGTCACATCCCATCAAGCTAATCGGTCTGTAAGATGAACATTCAGTTGGGGGTTTATTTGGCTTTAATATTAAGGTTATTAAGGCTGATCCAGAATACTTTATTAATCCCAGGGGAGGAAATTGCTTATTATGATTCCATTCATCATTAATTGTAATTTCTGATCATTGTTCTTGCTATATTAGATGAAAATAAATATGATTTTCTTTCAATAACAAGGACATTTCAAACTGACTCCAAACTTCTTTAGTTACTTTAAGCTTGCACTTCTGCTGCTAACTGTGTTCTTTGCTTTCACACAGATATGTTCACCAGGATGTTAAAACTGAGACTTCTCAATGCTGTAGCACCTGCATACTTCTTCACAGCTACAGCAGCCACCTTCATTTTGCACTTTTGCTTCTTCATCCCAACAATCTTTCCAAATCCAGGTACATCACTGCAGGGGTCTACTATTGTCCATACTGTTGTTTTCCTTTTCTTGATGTTCAATGCATTAGGAAACTACATAATGACTATTAAATACCCAGCTGAAAGTGCCAATGAGACTGTGATTCCAGTGTGTTCACCGCACTGCTCGGACAAAGTGGACGCACACTACCTCCTAAATGGCCGTCATTTCTGCAAACTGTGCAAGAAAGTTATTCTCAAGAGGGATCACCACTGTTTTTTCACTGGAAACTGCATCGGTAACAAAAACATGCGCTACTTCATCATGTTCTGCATCTACACATCATGCACATGTTTATACTCTTTGGTTCTTGGTGTGGCCTTTCTAACCGTGGAGTACTCTGTTTCTTTTGAGAACCCTCTGACCTTTCTGACCCTTCTCCCTTTCTCCACTGGTTACTTTTTCATGGGTGAGTTTTCCAAATAAGTTTATATTTCAAAGTGAACTTTACATACTTGTTTTTAGCTTAATATTTTTATTCTTGGACTCTTGTAGAGTTTGCATGATTCACAGTTAAAAATATTCTTTATTTATCTTAAACTGGGCCTTGGAGCAGCCCTTCAGTTCATCCACTGTCACAAACAGGTTAACTCTTCCAGCTGATTTTCTTATAATTGGCTATCCAAGCAAGCAGAGATCAGGCAGGTGGGGGCGACTGCTCTCATGACCAAAACTATATGCCTGAAAATTCTAAGACAGCATTTGAGGCAGTCTGAAGTCTGAGCTTTGGGTTCACAGGGACTACTGTCAACCAAAAGTATCCAGGTAGAACCATACATTTGGGACAATGACACTTTTTCTTGTTTTTTTTTAAATTTTGCCTGTGTGCACCCCCACATTGAATTTTAAATCAAACAATCAAGACATGGTCGAAGCGCTGACTTTAAGCTTTAAGCCAAGGCATGTGACAAAAGAATTGCATTAACTCTTTAGGAATTACAGCCATTTTTTTAGACAGTCCCCCATTTTCAGAGACTCAAAAGTAATGGAACGGTTAACTGACAAGCAGTTGTATGACCAGGTAAGGCCTGTTCCCTTGTTATTTCATGACAAACTAAGCAGATAAAAGATGTGGAGTTGATTCCAAGTGTTGAATTTGTATTTTGCATCTGTTCTCTAAACCTCTCAATACAAGGTCCAAAGACATGTTGATGCAAGTAAAGGAGGCCTTGTTAGACTGAAAAACCAAAATAAGCCTATCAGAGTGATAGCTTTAGAAGTGGCCAAAACAATATGGAACATTTTTATAACGAAAGAATGCACTGGCCAGCTTAGCAACACCAGAAGACCTGGAAGACCATGCAAGACAACAAAGTGGATGATCATAAAATTCTTTACTTGTTTAAGACAAATCCTTTCACAGCATCTAGGAAAAGCAAGAACCCTCTCCAGGAGGTAGGTGTATCCTTGTCAGAGTCTACAATCAAGAGACGCCTTCAATGAATATAGCTTACAACAAGGCGCAAACCACTGGTATGGAATGCCAGTTCTTTGGACAGATGAAACCAAGATGAATTTGTACCAAAGTGCTGGGAAGAGAAAAGTATGGAGAAGGAAAAGAACAGCACATGATCCAAAGCATATCACATTATCTGTCAAACATGGTAGAGGCAATTTTATGACATGGGGATGTATGGCTGCCAGTGGACCTAGGTCACTAGTGTTTTTAGACTACTTAACTGCTGATAGAATTAGCAGGATGAATTCTGAAGAGTACAAGGCTATAATCTCTGCTTAAATTCAGCCAAATGCTGCAACGCTGACTGGACGGTGCTTCACAGTGCAAACAGATAATGACTTAAACTATATTGCAAAAGCAACCTGATAGTTTCTTAAGGCAGAGAAATGAGATATTCTTCAGTGGCCAAGTCAATCACCTGTTTTCAACCACATAGAGTAGCTTTTTTAGTTACTGAAGACAAAACTGAAGGCAGAGAGACCCAAAAGCAGCAGCAACTGAAGGTGACTACAATAAAGGCCTGGCAGAGCATCTCAAGCGAGGATGGATTCTAGATGGGTTAGGGTTACAGTTCTAGACTGCAGGTAGTCATTAATTGCAACAGATTTTCATTCAAGTATTAAACAATTCCTTATATTTTGAATTGTTAGTGTCTCATTACGTTTGAGCCTCTAAAAATGGAGGACTGTAGTTAATGCAGTTCTTTTTTCAAAGCCATTGAATTAAAGCTGAAATTCTGCACTTTGATCACATTTTGAATGTGGCCCCAACTTGCGTAACCACTAATTTTTCTTCCGTAATTTCTCCTCACAGGAACAATCTCAGGCTTGCAGTTGTTCTTGGTGCTGATGCTCTACGTGTGGCTGGGCATCGGTTTGGTCAGTGGAGGTTTCTGTTTTCAGCAGGTGCTTTTGGTGGCCCGCGGGCAGACCTGGTGCCAGAAGCAGAGGGGGCAACTTGCAGAGAATCACAACCCCTGGAGAGCCAACCTGAGTGATGTTTTTGGTACCCGCTGGATCCTTGGCCTTATATTGCCTGTGCAGACAGTGGAGATGTGCTCTGAAGACACGGATGCACAGAAACAGGACTGAGGAACCATATATCATTCCAATAGTTCCCCATAATTTAAAATGAGGAGCACATGTTGTAGAAAATGCTTTCTTGGGATCAATGTGGTTAATGATATTGAATACGAAATGGATGCTTTTTGACGTTTTAAAGTAGTCCATGAGATAGCTGTTAGCACACATTCCTTTAAGGACAGGAGCCATACAAGCAATGTGAAATAAGTGCATAGGTCTAAGTGTATCCTTTAAGTAGCTTTTTAAAAGGCAATATTAAGATAAATAAGTTGGTAACTTTTGGAAACCCAGCTGTTTTAATTACACTACTAAATGCTTTCATTAAACTATAAAGATGGCTTTGCATGCCTTCACAGCTTAGCAGTTTAATATTATTTGACAGCCTGTGCCATGTGGTGCTCTGAGATTATCAAAGTGCATTGTTCTTCCACACTTCCTTATAAGATGCTACAATGGGACATTCAGGATGTTTTTTGGGTAGTTTTTAACGAGAGTAATTCGTTGTTAAGGGCTATCAGACAAGGAAACTACAGTTTGTCTGCAGCATAAACTGCCAGGTTTGACATCATTGCTGTAACAGTTACATGTGGAGCCTGATGTTTTTCTACTCAAAGTTACGTGACTCAGTTTGATGAGAGAAGAATGGGTCTAGGAAATGTGAAGATGATTGATAATACAATTTTCCAGGGTATTATTCACAATGTGCCATAAAGTCGTGTTTTATGTGCTTATAGATGACCCCAAAGATGAGGTATTCACTACACTGCTAAAAATAAGGCGCTCTGCATAATAATAGTAAGGACTTTTCACTGTTATTCTGTGGCTATAGCTACTGACATATTGCTCATATCTAAGAAATTTTGGGTTTCAATAAGTATACTTTTTAGAGATATTTTGTCTATTACTGTTATACCAATAAAAGTATTCAAATCACAACAACATGTGGTTGCTCTTCATCTTTAATAATGACACATTGGTTTTAAACAGTTTTACACAAAGCAAGCTCCACAATATCAGAAAAAGGTGAAATGTAATCAATCATTTTGTCATCCTCCCTTTAAGGTTTTAAAATAAAGACTGACTAGTTATTAATATTTAGTTTAAGTGCTTCTGATTAGAGTAGACAAAGTGTTTGTTCCTAAAATAAATAAAAGTAAAACTAGACTTAAAATTTAAAAATGAAAAATTATGACTTGTGTTAAGAATGATTCTTATACAGCAACTTTAAATGCATGATCAATGTTAAGTCTTTGGAAACCCTTAAGTACACAACCTCAATTCCATAAAGGTTGTGACGCTGTGTAAAATATAAATAAAACAAAGTGTGATGATTTGCAAATCTCATAAACTTTAAATTTTATTCACTAAAGAACATGGAAAACATTAAATGGTGAAAGTTAGACATTTTACTATTACATGAAAAATACAAGCTCAGCTTGAATTTGATGGCATCAACGTGTCACAAAAAAAGTTGTGACAGGGCCATGTTTACCACAATGTAGCATCCACTCTTCATTTAACAACAGTCTATGAACATCTGGGAACTGAGGAGAGCAGCTGCTGGACCTTTGGGAGAGGATGTTGTCTCGTTGTTGCCTGATATAGGATTCTAGTTGCCCAACAGTTCTGGGTCTTCTTTGTTCGCGTTTCTTTTTTGTGTGCTTCATGATGCACCAAATGATTTCAGTTGGTGAAAGGTGTGAACTGCAGGCAGGCCAGTCCAGCACCTGGACTTCTCTACAGCAAAGCCATACTGTTGAGCTGCAGTGTGGTTTAGGATTGTTCTGCTGAAATATGTAAGTCATTCCCTGGAAAAGATGTCTGGAGAGAACATATGTTGCTCTAAAACCTGTATATACACCTTTCTGCACTGATGGTGCCTTTCCAGATAAAAGGTTTCCAGCACCATAGGTGCTAATGCACCCCCATACCATCACATATTCAGACTTTTTAACTGAGCACTGATAGCAAGCCACATAGTCCCTCTCCTCTTTAGTCTGGAAAAAGTGGCATCATCAATTTCAGAAAAGAATTTCAAATTTAGATTAGCCTGACCACAGTGTTCCTGTAGTCTAGTTGTTTACACATTTTCCTTACAAGCAAGTGGTCCCTGATTCGATTCCAGGTGGGGACACAAGCCCCTTTCACCATGGTTGCACCTGGTGTAAAACCTCTGTCAAATTACCAACATGGATTAATCTGCTGTGGCAACCCCTTGGAGAGAAAGGAGCAGCTGAAGGTACCCACAGATTAGTCTGACCACAGAATAGTTTTCCACTTTGCCTCAGTTCATTTTTAATGACCTTTGACCCAAAGAAATTGGAAGCGTTTCTCAATCATGTTCACACCACCTTCCTCATTGCATTAAAGAGCTTTAACCTGCATTTGTGGATGGCACAGTGAACTGTATTCACAGACAGTGATTTCTGGAAGTGTTCCTAATCCCATGCAGTGATTTCCATGTCAGAATTATGCCTGTTTGCAATGCAGTGCTGGCTGAGGGCCTGAAGATCAGGCGCATCCAATATCAGTTATTTTATTTTTTAAGTCTGTGTCCCTTCTGCATAGACAGATAAACAGATACTTTATTCACCATCTGTATTTAGACTTTCAGAATGTACTATAAATGATGGAATATAAAGTCTTTGCAGTTTTACAGTGAGGAATATATTTCTGAAATTGCTCCAGAATTTGCAGTTTCGCCCAGATTACCGAACGTCTTTCCATCTTTACTTCTGAGAGACTCTGACTTTCTAAGGTGCTCTTTTTATACCCAATCTACTGGCCTTTTGCCAATTTATTGAATTACTTGCAACATGTTCCCCTAGTTTTTTCTTTTAAGTACCACTTACTGTTTCAGCCTTTTGTTGCCTTTGTCCTAACATTTTTGAGACTTTTTGCTGCCATCAAATTCAAGATGGACTAGTATTTTTAATTAAAAAGTAAAATGCCTCACTTTCAACATTTGACATATTTTCTATATTCTTTTGCACATAAAAAAAGCTTATGAGATTTGCAAACCATTGCCTTTTGTTTGGTAAAATGTTTTATACAGCATCTCAACCTTTTTGGAGTTGGGGTTATATTAAAACTTCCTCCCACATTACACTAATAAAGAAATGACATGAAGTACAAACTTAAAAAGGTACCGGCGTCCAGAAAAACATGAATATTCACATTATTTTATCAAGACAGAATATTTACTTTGAGACGCAACACAGAAATCTGAGATGAAACAAAACAAAAACATTCAACAATCATTTCATTGTCTTAAAGTTTAAATTAGTACTAAATAAAAGTCAAGAATAAAACTATGGTAGGAATGACCATGATCACAACAGATCTCAAGGCAAGACAGCTATATGGCTACAGCACTTCACTTGCTACAAGCTGTAGGTATGTAGTTCCCATCTTTTAAGGCATCTTTAAAAAAGAAGCTTACTTAACCAGAACTGGCAAAATCCTTGCAATAATTTTTGTTTTACAGTATTCACAGCGCTTTACGCTTGGCCAGAAATATTACAAATAAATAACACTGACACTAACTAATACAACTGTTAAATAGTTGCGATCAAGCTGAATTCTCACTGTGATTCAGCTGCAGTTTGAGAACATACTTCCTACAAAAAGATGCGTTCTGCTCATTTAGTACAGAAATAAAGGATAAAAAAACAACAGACAAGACACTGACCTGTTGATTAAAGATAAATGATTTTAGGTTTTATATTTGATCTTAAAAGTAAATTCTATGCATATTTTCTAAACAGCAACAACATTCATATGTAAGGAGTAAACGCCATGTGTCTCCATATGTGCTGTTAAGGCATGCATTAATGCAGTTAAGTAGGGATGCACCGATGCACTGTATCAGCTGAAATCGAACATGCTGATGGCCATCAGCCCATCAGCAAATAAGATGGCTGTCACAAGAGATTCCACTACTGGTTTCCAGATCTGGACACAGCTCTATATGCACGCCTTTATTTTTTTAGCGCATGCAGAAAACTCAAATTGTGCTCTATGCCGTTAAGTGCCCGGGTGCCAGGGCGCAGTCTTTATAACTCAATACTCTGCTTTTTCCAAACTGGCAGGCAGTAGTGCCGCAGCGTCTTAAGTGTGTGTGCATTTCCCAGGAGAAGCTGATTAGAGCATGCAAAGCGGGTGGGTGAACCACCCCACGTAGCACAACTCCCTGAACCACTCTGGTCCACCTCTCCTCCTGCAGCTGAGATGAACCACACCCCACCACAATGACGTTCACCAAAGGCGGTGGTTTAGGTTTAAACAGCGCGACATCAAAGTTTCGCTGGTTTAATGATCAAAGATGGGGCCATAAAAGACTTTAAAACGTGTAATTCATTTTTATAGTCAAGATTTTTTTGTTTCCCTGGCACAGAACAAAGAACGACAAAAAACATGTATCAGTATGGGCCATCAGCTACAAATAAGTATCAGTATCGCAATCAGTGCACCCCTACAATTTTAAGAGTTTGACATATAGAAGCCATAGCCCTATTGCAAGTAATACTTGCTATTTCAAAACAGCAGAGGCAAGAAAATTTATTATAGGCACGGGTTTGAAATGTAAGCATGTGTCCCAACTCCCGCTTCATAGCAGTGGCTCTGCTTGGGCCTCGGCATGATTTGATATCAGCGTGTTTAATGTCTGGACCAATCCCATTGTTGTGTCATAGCTTTGCAACTAAGAGCAAAAAGGAGAATATTGCCTTTTTCTAATATGGTTAAAGTTGTAAAAAGATCCATTTAATTTGAACTACAATCTTTTTTCCTAAAACGTAACAATGGAGTTTTGATGCTTCACCTTAAACCAGCAGTGAAAACTTTTGTCTCCCTCTTCTGGCAATGAGAGTAATAACACAAACACTTGCAAACTCCTCAGGTCCTTCAGTTATTCCTGTCTTCCACTCTGGTAAACCAATCTTTACTGGCTGATAAACACACAGCTAGAGGTCCATCAATGCAGGAAGTGTCACCACAGGTACTAGATTTAAACCCTGTTATACCGCAAAGACATTCAGCTGGCTTGAATGTAACAGACCTATTCATTCACCTTGATTAACAGCTATACAGACTTTGTTGCTCTTTATAGTGCCTCATTTGACTTTCCATACTAAGTCTGGTGGTATTGTACAATCCTTTGTCACTTATTTGCAGAGTTATTACATCACAACAGTATGAATGGTCAACTACAGTGACGGTCCTGGAGTAACATTAATTGTGATATATTGGGAAACAAGACGATAGTTTTATGTCTAACCAGCTGTTCTAAATCTGTATGAGTTCTTGACTTTTCTGTAGAATATGATTAACACCCACAGCTCTATGATGAAAGTGTATAACTTTAAGGTTTAATTTAGTTTTAATTTAGATTTTAAATTTTTACTAAAGCTTGAATCTTGTGATTTCTGATTAACCCTCTTGTCCACAGATTCAGGACTGTTGATTATGTCCATGAATATTTCATGAGAAGACACTCTGAGCTTTAGCTCCCCACTGCTCCTTGTCTGTGTCCTGCAGAGAAAGGTGGAGTTTAGTCCAGAGTTGTGGGTTTCCACTGCTCAGAGCCTCCAGAAGCAGGGTGGTCTGCTCTTGAAGCTGCTGCAGCTGGCCCTGGGTGCGCTTATTCTCTTTGATCAAATGCTTTGTGCGCATGGTAATACCCAGCAGGCCGGATTTGTTGAGTATGTTGTAGGTATTGCTGAAGCGTTTCAGTTTGTTACCATGCACTGAGTCATCCTGGTTTTGACCATCAAGCATCCTGTTGTTTTCTGTTAAAGTCCTAAATTCATCTGTGTAGGAGGGCACAGAGCTGGCTCCTGCTTGCAGGGAGAAAGCCTTGTCAATAAGCTGCTCCTGACTCTCAGCTGCTTGTGCTTGGTTGGTTACCACTTCAAAGTTAGAGATGGGTTGGCCTGTTGTCTGCAGTGCTGGCAGGGGGCTGGGGGGGTTATAGACCCTGTGGCCTTGACGATGCCTCCTCTGTCGCTGGTCACATCCTGCTGCTGCACCCCCCCTCACCTTTGAGGATCCCACCCTCTTAGTGGGTGTGTCCACGGGGTGTGGGGCGATTCTGGGATACGATTTGTGGACAGGCATGTAGCTTTTTGATTGTTGCATGTTTTCAAGGCCAGTCTTGGGAGAACCGTTGTTGTCGTTTGATACCATGGGTTGCAGAAGAACCACTTGTGATTGAGGCATCACTTCCAAAGGTGAAGAAAAGCTCCACTGCTTTTCTGCTGGAGCCACGGAGGATGGCTAGAGAAAATAAACAGACTTTTGATATTATTCAACAATCATACAGTAGCTGTTAAACATAAAGAGCATAACAGAGCTTTGCTGGTAGATGATCTCTGGGATCGATGATAGTTTTTGAAGCTTGTTTTCCCATTAATGAATGAAATCAATATTAATATTTTATTACATTTATATTAATCTCTACACATTCACATACAGACTGGTGTCCAAGCAAGTGCATGTGTGCACACAACACAGTATAAAATATAGATGCAGCCACCACAATGGGACTCATTGGTTTTTGACAGCATTTTGAAGCTTGAGCGTTTTGGCCGCCGCTATATTGGTTTTATTCATAAACTGTATGCGTGACACAAATATCAATTGATCAAGACAATTAGTGCTCAGTAACTGACTAATAAAATACTAACATTTCACTAACCAAAACTGAAGTGTAAACCTCTGGGGTGGTCTGTACCACACCTGAGGGAATAATATTAGTCAGATAGTCCATTAAAAATGCTCCAAAAGGCACCAACAGCACAAATGCACACATAGTGAAGAGGTCCAGTTTAATGACTTGAAACTATGGATGAGACCTAGCAGATGCTGATCAGCTCCAGCTGCCTGTGTTGAGGCACTTGTCAACCAATGCAGCTATGTCACTAACACAATTATCCAGGTGAATGAATTACAAAAAGAAATGCACCCCACTCAGAGTTGTTATGAGGGGGAGAACTATTCATATAACCATGTTTTGTACCAGGCTGTAAATATGCTTTTACTGCTGTAAAGTTTTGACATGGGAATATATGGGGTTTGACTCCTTTTAGGAGCCTGCCTCAAGTAGTAACTAGAGGAACTGCGATTTTGGCATTTCTGAGTTCGGTTCATTTTCATCTTCTGGAGGCTTCACCTTAGTGCACACACAAATATTCATGCTCACATCTCAAACAAATGTACATGTGCAGGAGCAGCCACAGTGATCCCTAATAATTTTAAAATAAAAGAAAACAGATTTCTATCTGTTGGTTTTATTTTATGCGACAGCGTAAAGTAACTGGGTGTTTGCACAGATGCCAGTATCTTTACTCTCTGACTTTTTGTTTCACAAGGTGCGTGTTTGTTGGTGAAGGATGCCACTGTGCTGGGGAGGACATGGCACAGACTGAAGAGAGAGGGAAGCCTTTTTACACATATAAAAACAGACTGAGCAATTTAGTCATTTAGTAGGTCTAAAGAAAAACCAAATGTTTGTTACCATTTAATACCATTTTTGCTGTTCAGCTGATATTCATCACTAATAATGAAAGTCTCAATCATTAACTGTTGTATGTAAACAAGGCTTATTTAGGTCTCTCTTCTGTTCCTCTAATTTTTGTGTTTTGGGTAAGTATGCATTGCCTCTGTGAACGCACATTATTGGTTATTAGCAATCTCACAGGGTGAGGATAGGCCTAGTGAATTATAGATAAGATCTCTTAGCCCTAGAGCATATATTAACTAAACAACATTGACAATTACTGTCAAATCAAAAAAGTAGTATTACTGGGAGTCTAATCACAATAATAACCAAAGGGAGTTAATAATCTTCTCCCAAAATTAAGCAGCTAACTAACCTGTAATGAACAACTATTAGAAACAGAGTAAAAACTCTATATAAGCCTATTAAGCTACCAGAACAATACCAGACAAACACACTTACAACACAAGTTAAGGAAATAAACAAAATATACAGGGTATCAAGCTAGTTTAACAGAAAGTACAAACCATTTTGTTCAGAGTCTGATTTATGAGCCAAGATGCTGCTCCATCTATTGCTATAGCTCAAATACAATTGGGCAGTAAAATTCCAAAAGTAATGAAGTAAACAGTGGTGTGTGGAGATAGAAAAATATTGCAGTATTTTACCTGCTTTAAGACAAAGTTGTTCATGATGATCATTGGAGACAGTCCAGTGTATGAACCTCCCATCACAGCCACTGGTGCACCATTTGGCTCCTGGCTGACTATTGACCCCTTCCTTGCTGCTTCTTCAGAGTCAGTCAGTTCTACTGTACTGAGGTACTCTGAGCTAGCATCTGAGAGGACCAATCAAGCATATGGGTCTCATTATGATTCAAAGCTACAGAGTTCGACTGTTTGCAGAATGAAGAAACATTAGCACTATCAAAACAGTGGCAGATGTAGATAAGCACCTGTAGTGTGTCTGAAAGGGGATACCATCATATTAATGAGAAAGGCTAAACCAAATTCAGGTCAGCCCTCACAGTGTAAATAAAGGTCCCCAATAGAGCATAACCTACATAGAAAATGTGACCTAGATCTCCAGATTTGATTAGGTTCAACCTTGTTCACAAATCGATAGTTATTATTTCTAATTATGTAAATGCTAATTATTCCTGGTCGAGCCATGTGTCATACTGGCAAACACAGCAGTCAAAATTAAATATATTTCACTTTAAAGTGTGATTGTTTTGAGCAATGTAAGGAAATCAAACCTGAGAAGCCTGAATCTCTTTCCAGGTCGTGCTTGGATAGTCCGAGGTGTGATACCCGGGTGAACGGCGGAGTCCTGTGACTGTCTGGTCGATTGAAACTATTCATGATGGTCTCTCCTGGAAAAAAAAAATGTACAGCTGAAAGTGAAATAACAAGACGAAAACAGTTTTCTAATTTGGCCAGAACAATGTCGTGCAAGGGTTTTAGAGTTTGACAATATTTTGACTTTAAATCTGTTCAGTGATAGACAGTCAATTTAATATCTAGGTCATTCCATGTCAGTTTATCAGATTGACCTCAGATTGGCCTGAACAAATTTTTATTAATATTATATCCAAAAACATACGATGGTGTTCATTCTCATTTTCCCAATATGAAGCACCAGTCACTGCCTCTGACCATTAACACAGGTACCCCACAAGGTTGCACGCTTAGCCCCTTGCTCTACACACTCAACATATGACTAATCCCCCTCTTATCCGACAAATTACATCTTAAAGTTTGCAGACAACATTACAGTGCTCGGCCTCATCACTGACAACGATGAGTATGCTTACAGGAGGGAAGCAGACAACAAGGCAGTGTGGTGTGAGGTTCACAACCTGAGCTTGAATGTAGGGAAAACAAAAGAGGTGACTGTAGATTTTCGAAAGTCGGGCCTGAATAACCTCAGATATTTTAGGGGACATGAAATGGAATGGGTCAGTTACATAAAGTTCCTCGGTTTGACGTTACCAGAGGAGTCATCAAGGGATATCAACACAGCTTCAGTGGTGAGGGAAGTCCAAAAATGTCTTTACTATTGCAGAAAAATGAGGAGAGAAAACCTGCTACAGAACCTGCCAACCAACTTCTACCACGTCATAGAGGGTCAACAGCAGTATAGAGAGTCATTAAGGCAGCAAGAAGGATCATTGGGGTGGAGCTGCCAAACATGAACTCCATCACCACCTCCCACTGATTGCAATGCTCTCTTTGCATCCTAGGAGACACACCCTGCCCGTTGCCTGTTCCAACTGCTCCCATCAGGGAGGAGGCCCAGATCCATTAGAGCAAGGACTGCAAGGATGACAAATAGTTTCTTCCCACAGGCAATAAGACTTCTCAATCACTCACCATCCCTCACCTCCATGCTCTGTCCCCTGATTCCAGACTGAGGTTTTATCATCCCACTCTTAGCATTTTGCAATTTTATATTTGTCTACATATTTATTGTTTTTATTGCCTATTTAATGAGTTTTTATTGTGCATATTTTACATTTATTACCATGATGTTGGGGGATGCCGTGCCATCTCGTTTTAATGGCAATGACATGAAAGAACTCTGAACTTTGAAAAAATTGCTCAGAAAGAAGAACAAGATGTTTCATTCAATTTATGCACCCTCATTTTCCAGCAAGTTTTTCATTTTTTTTTTCCTGGCCAAGAACAGAGCATAACACATAACTGCTAAGATAGAAGCTCCTGATAAATCTGAGATGGTCAGACAGGAGGCATATGATGAACTCACATGGGATGATCCATACCATATTCTAAATGGCAGCACTTTTATAAGTAGATTTCACCAAAAAACAAACAAGAACAAACAAATTGACAGCAGCTAAACACACACATGACTCATCCCAAGATAAAAATGATCCCTCAGACATCAGAGCCACCAAATGCCGAAACTGAAAAGGGTGAAGGCTTTAGGTTTTTCCTTTAATTAGTGCCCCTCTGTACATTATCTTCTAGTACAGGGGTCTTGAACCTGGAGCTGCATGCAGTTCTTATGCGTATCACCAGTGGCTCCCTGTGACTTTGACAAAAAACTACATGACTATGAACATGGAAATGAACAATGGTTAATTTTATTTATCAGTGCCTTAAGTCATTCTTTAAATTCTTTAATTGTCAAAATTTCTAGTCTACACACTGATTTTTTAAAAGCTACCATATTTCATTAGCTAGAAAATAGACATGGCTACATTTTATGTCTGGTGCCTTTTTTTTTTTTAAACCTATTTTTACTGAACCTCAGCATTGGTTAGCACGGATTCATACCCATAAATGCCTTGTCTTTAGTCGTCCTAGTTATGAATTTCAAAACCAACAAAGAAAAGTCAGAGAAAAACAGAATATAATCGTGAGTAGCAACCCTAAAGGCTTAACAGTACACTTGATCTGTGGCTGGACATTAGTCAAATTTAAATTGGAAACCTCCCTTAATTTACAATTTAAAAAATTTTCTATTAAAATTTTGCTATTTTTAAAGTAATGTGGCTTCTATATGTTTTAGTTATTATCAAAGGTCACTTTTAATCTGATTAATCTGAACAAACAGAAGTAGGACTCAAAGTGGCTATATAGCTGCTCTATTGCAAATAAAACATGTTATTTTAATGAAAACGCAAAGGTAACATACCTAATACACAAATAGTACACTACAGAGTAGTCACATCTTATAAGATTTTAATTATTTACAGCTATTAATAAGACTGACAATATAATTTATACTTGATAGGGAGTGACGCCTTCATTATAAATCTCAAGTATGTTTTGTGACTCCACACAGATGTTTTTGGTCAAAAATGGCTCTTTTGATAATAAAGGTTGCCAACCCTTATTCTACTAACTTAGCACTATAATAATTTGCTTGTTAGTCTACTTTACAACATAGACCAGAAAATGTGGAGAAAAAAAATGTTTTAATGAAAGACAGACAGAAATATCCTGCCTCACTGAAGCTTCTACTTTAAATTGTGCGGATGACTAAACAGGACTTTAAGGCCTGCACTTTAAACAGATACAGTACATTATCATTTTTTCACCAGATAGAGAAAGATTATGTTCACCCCTATAAACAAGTCTACATTCAGCTTTGAGCTGGACAATGAACAGGTTAAAACATCATATCAATGCAATATTATCAAGACCACAGGTGTCAAACATAAGTCCCGGGAGCCAGAACTAGCCCACCAAAGGGGCTGATCCGGCCCCATGGATGGCTTTGAAAAAATGTGAAAATTGCAATGTATGTCCTGTCATATTACACCAAATAAAGAAGTAATAGATAAACCCTTAAATGTCAGAAATTAAGGCACTTTCCTATTGTTAATATTACATTAAATAACAGAAAAGTTCCTATTGTTCTACTAGTTAGTGCAGATTTTTTTAACAGTGGGTAAAAAAACAGTAAAATAGAAAAAAAGGACATCATTTGTGAATTCACAGAACAAAATCTGTTACAGAACAGAGTCCAAGTAATGAGCTTCCAGTGCTTTTTCTGTAATTTAGGACATTTATTTTTAATTTAATCATTAAAGTTTAAGCCCAAAGAGTAATGCTGACGGGTTTATTTGATTTACTGTGCTGCACTAATTTACAATGCAGAAAAACTGAGCTGTATTGCTGAAATTTCTCTTAATTTCCTTAAGACATCACGGGGACTAAGCATGGAGTTAGTGGTTTTACACATTTGCCTTACAAGCGGGAGGTTCTCGGTTCGATTACAGGTGGGGACACAAGCCCCTCTCACCATGGAGGGTTGCGTCAGGAGTGACATCCGGTATAAAACCTCTGCCAAATTATTTTTATATAGATTATTAGGCAATAGCTTTACTGGTCTCGCCCACGATGTAAAATGAGTTTGACGTCCCTGTTCTGGATTATACGGTTCTGAAAGTTGTTGTTTTGTTACTGACTTGAGCCGGATGAGTGGATGAAGGCCTTGTCCCCCTGTCACATTACAGAGCCAGCGTAAGATACCAATACTTTTAAACAATTTCCGACTTACTCACAATATGACAGTCAAGAAAAGGAGTTAGTGCAAACCACTGATGGTATAAAGCTATGAAGCTGACGCTTTTAACTTCTTAATGGGCTACAGCGAGCACTGTTGTTTTCTTTTTGAGCACGCAACTTTGCCAACGCTGACTAACGACAGCTAACTTATCACATACGCCACGTAAGTGTTAGACAAATGTGCTGCTGCAGTAATGAAATGTAAAACGCAAAACCAGCCACTGTCCGTATCGTCGGCAGTGTGTTTATCTGTTTACTGTGCAGTTAGCTGGGTAACGCTAGCTGCCAGCTACCGTAGCATTATCGTCACTCTCGTCGATAGGCTGTTTAACTAGTCGGATACTTTCTGTAAACCTTACCAAAACGTTGTTAGCTTCAAAGCGAAAATCCGTTTATAGTGGCATACAACAGTGTAGTAATACTGGTATCACAGCCGCTTAACTCCTGTGTAGCTAAAGGGAGCTCCACTTCTGTTTGTTTACAAGCGAACGACCTGAGCGCGGTCTTACAGGAGGACGCAATTACGTGCGCGATCTCACGCAGGTGTAATTTTATACAGATTGGGGGCTTAAAATTATTTGTATTCGAATATGTCTCCGAGAGGATCGTTTTGGCATGGAATACACTTCTGAACACATATTAAATCATATGTCGCATTAGGACAAAAACCCACAATTCACATTTGCGACTGTATTCTCTGTTGCGGCAGCCTGGATGAGTTTATAAAAGTAGCTGCTAGTCTTTAAATGAGGGGTTTTGATTTAAGGGGTTTCTAGCAAGGAGCGTTTAGAATGTAACTGAAACGAGGCTCCCTGTAAGACCAAATTGAGGGTTTCAATCTTCTTCTTCTTCTTCTTCTTCTTCTTCTTCTTCTTTCGGCTGCTCCCGTTAGGGGTCGCCCCAGCGGATCATCTGCCTCCATCTCACC
>VUQH01081877.1:0-18495 GCA_015106775.1 Etroplus canarensis | reverse complement strand
GTGCTCTCGTGTTGTGTCCTCGTGTTGTGTTCTCGTGTTGTGTCCTCGTGTTGTGTCCTCGTGTTGTGTCTTCGTGTTTTGTTCTCGTGTTTTGTTCTCGTGTTGTGCTCTCGTGTTGTGCTCTCGTGTTGTGCTCTCGTGTTGTGTCCTCGTGTTGTGCTCCTCGTGTTGTGCTCTCGTGTTTTGTTCTCGTGTTGTGCTCTCGTGTTGTGTTCTCGTGTTGTGCTCTCGTGTGGTGCCCTCGTGTTGTGTCCTCGTGTTGTGCTCTCGTGTTTTGTTCTCCTGTTTTGTTCTCGTGTTTTGCTCTCGTGTTGTGCTCTCCTGTTTTGTTCTCCTGTTTTGTTCTCGTGTTTTGCTCTCGTGTTGTGTTCTCGTGTTGTGTTCTCGTGTTTTGTTCTCGTGTTTTGTTCTCGTGCTATGTTCTCGTGTTTTGTTCTAGTGTTTTGCTCTCGTGTTGTGTCTTCGTGTTTTGTTCTCGTGTTGTGTCCTCGTGTTGTGCTCTCGTGTTGTGTCCTCGTGTTGTGTCCTCGTGTTGTGTCTTCGTGCTATGTTCTCGTGTTTTGTTCTAGTGTTTTGCTCTCGTGTTGTGTCTTCGTGTTTTGTTCTCGTGTTGTGTCCTCGTGTTGTGTCCTCGTGTACCTACAGACCGATCATCTGCTGTCGTGTATCTGATGAAGGCGTTTGAACACTCACACATAGTCCCGTTCCAGACTTCCACAGACTACAGGTCCACCGCCTGACGACAGACATTAATGCAGTGATCAACATGCTGATGAAGGCAGTGCTGTTGTGTAAGTCATGTGTGTGTGTAACTCACAGTCGGTGATGTTGATGTAGTCCCCCTGCTCTTCATCTGCAGTTGTGAAGATTACAGTCACATTAAACGTGCTGAACTGTGAAGGTTTTCAAACTGAAACTGAAACAGGAGGAGCTTACCTTCTGGACGTTCCTCTGGACCTGGACTGAAAAACATCAGAATAATGACTTCACACGGACATCATGATAAATATTATGATCTGTTCTGAGATCTGGTCACATGTTAAAAAGCCAAAACACTTCAAAGCTTATGTCACCAAACATGGCTAAGTGCTGCGTGTCATCAGCCTGTGTGATCAAACACCGTGTGAGTATTACACATCGTACGTACGCTGCCGCTGATGGTATCTGATTGGTTTTGGTGACTGAAAAATAAAAGATATAAAAACGTGTTAGAGTTTGCACCACAAGTGCGTGTGACATTCAGCTGTCAGCGGGGAACTTTACCTGTTTTGGATCGCATCACGGCGAACTGACTGCCCCCACGCTGGCTGGAAAACACACAAAACACAGTTTACACGTCAGAACTTTTCTGAAAGTTCAAATGACCTCGCCACGCAGCCTCCTGAGGCGTGACGCGGCACGGACAGGACGAAGCATTCGTGGGTTTTATCTGCACATGTTATTATCTTCATGAAACTAAAAGAGGACGCTCACAGCTTATCAGCTCTGCTGTGACGTGATGGACACTTCAGGAAGTCATTTTACAATTTATCTGAGGTTTATTTCACAACTTTATATTACTGTCACCGATCTCACACCATATCTCTGCTTTTTAGTCCTAATCCGGTGTTTTTTATTCTGTTCTAACTTCTTTCAGGGGAACAAACTGTTTTATAATATACTGAGAGGTCTGTGGAGTGACGGAGCTGCCAGGCAGGAGGAGAAGAGGAAGACCACAGAGAAGGACATGCAGAGGGTTGGTGTGGGGGACAGGGTGAGATGGAGGCAGATGATCCACAGCCAAAAGAAGAAGATATTATAGGACTCACAATGTCTGTGGGTTGTATATTTGAGGTTCCTCATGAATGACTTCTGTAAAGAAAAGACATGAGCAGGTTAGAAGAGTTCAGGCTGAATATTTCTGTCTGCTGAGTCTAATTCAGTTTTCAGTCTCAGTTTGCATCAAAGAAAGTCCAGTCAGAAGCTGTGTGTGTGTGTGTGTGTGTGTGTGATATATGGACAAAAGTTCAGCTAGCCATGCAGCCTTTCCAAACATGAGTGAAAGAATGGGTGGCGCTAAAGAGCTCACTGAATTCCAGCGTGGTACTGTAATAGGATGCCACCACTGCAACAAGTCAGCTGGTGACATTTAGGAACCACAGCAACTCAGCCACCAGGTGTCAGACCACACAATGTTATAGAGCGGGGTCACCGAGTGCTGAGGAGCAGAGTGTGGAGAAGTCAAGCTGTGATGATTTCAGTCAGCGAATGAGAGGAGAGGAGTCAAATGCAATTTTACTTTTGACTTATTCTCCACATGTATCTCATATTATATCACTCCATTTCTTCAGATCCACTCGTTATATTTCATCCACGTGCATCTCATAGTATCTTACTGTGTATGTTCTATATATTACATATGACCACAGGCACTCCTGCTGTGGCTGTAATAACTGTACAAAGTCTGGACTTGTTTGTTACCTTCTTAAATAAACAGCTCTTTATTAATATTTATGTTTACGTCTGTAATGTGGAAAATGTCCTCCTGGGATTAATAAAGTATTCTGACTGATGCAGGACTCTGGACGCAGGTCGAGCTTTAACAAAACAAAGAACCCAAGGTTTAATCTGAGACACAAGGGACAAAACTCACACTGACTGTCAGGGACATGGACAACATCAACAACGCAACCAGGAGCGAGACAAAGGCAGGGTGACACGAAGACAAGCGAGTGGCAACAGGTGGGAGGGGAGCACCGGAGACAACAATCAGAGGCAGGAAGCAAACACAAAGCACGTGAGACAACCAGCAACAATGTCAAACAGGAAGTGAGAAACAGCTGAGAATGGAGGCATGGCAACTAGACAGAAGGACACAAACACCAGAGGACATCGCCTAGGAAACTAACAACCTAAACACGGGAACAACCTGGAGGGCAGGAAAAGCAAAGGATAACAGAACAGCAGAAAACAAGAACCCAGAAAGAAGAAACCATGGACAAGAACGTAGAAAACCAGGATTCAAACCCCGGGACAGACCGCAGAGACACAGGACTCAGACTCGATGGAAAGAAAAAACTGTGTGAAACAAGAACCAGTGCACACAAAGAGAAACGAAACAGACGGAACTCCGTCCCACAGTGACTAAACCCACAGACCATGACATAACCGCAGAGTTCCACACCTCCTGTGGCATTAACATCAGCACACAAACTGCATGCTGGGAGCTTCATGGCGTCGGTTTCCATGGCTGGTCACCAAGCATCGGCTGGAGAGGCGTTAAACACGGCGCCGCCGAACTCCAGAAGACAGAAAACATGTTCTGTGGACTGATCACGTCCGGGTTTGGTGAATCCTGGAGAACATTGCCTGCCTGACTGTACAGTTTGGTGGAGCAGGGATAGCAGGGCGTGGTTGTTTTTCTGCGGTGGACCTGGGCCTCTTAGGTCCAGTGAAGGGACATCTTAATGCTTCAAAGCTCCATAAAAGCACGGTTGGAAGAAGCTGACTGGTCCCCTGAGACGTTCTGTCCCATTCATCCAGAAGAGCATTAATGAGGACAGACACCGCTGCTGGACGAGCGGGCCTGTCTCACAGTCTGCCAAGTGAACGCGTTTAGGAACCACAGTGACTCAAGACACCAAGTGGTAGACCACGTAATGTTACAGAGTGCGGTCACAGAGTGCTGAGATGCATATCCTGTCAGTCACCAACACTCTGCTGACTCAGGAATTGCAGAGTTCCAAACCTGCTCTGGCATTAAGCACAGGAACTGCATGCTGGGAGCTTCATGGCGCTCAGCTGCGCGCAAACACCAAATGCCCTTCCTGATGCAACCCTCCATGGTGAGAGGGACTTGCGCCCCCCCACCTGGAATCGAACCAAGGACCTTTTGCTTGTGAGGCGAATGCCATCTTTATCTTCTGTTTTGTGCAGGATGACTAATCAAAAGCTGGATTTTATGGGATAATGTGAAGGTTTTTATGTTCTCAGACAAACACTACATCGTGCTGGAATTCTGAACATCTCAGAGAAAAGATCTGAACAACGAGGCCAGAAGACAGCGATGCAGCGGCAGAGATGTTATCTCTGAGGAAGACGACCAAACCACTGAACAGTGAGTTTGAAGATAACCACAGACGTTCTTTGCATGGGTGCTTCCTCTCTGAACGGGTTATTTTCGGACAGTCCACTTCTCTTCACTTCTTCTTGTAGAGCATCAGTTCTCCGAGCTTCTGCAGGTCTGTAAGAATGTTTCTTTGGACAGTGGAGGAAAGGTTAAAGGTACACCAAATCAGTGACACCGGCCTGATGGATCCAAATTTGATTCAAATCATTGTCAGCATGTGGACAGGAGATCAGGTTTTTATGCTTTGGTAATTTTCCATCCTTGTTACTGATTTGTCCTGGCCTAACTACTTTCACCTGTGTTCCAGTTCTCCAATCACTCTCCTGTGTCCCTCCTGCTAGTCCAGCATTCTGGCCTCTTTTAAATTCCTGAGTGTTCCCTGTATTCCCCATGTGTTCCCAGTGTATCTGAATCTCATTGGATATCACTTTTGTCCTGTTGTTGGACTGTTGAACTGGTTTCCCGTTAATGACCTTAGCTAGTGATATGGTTTCCCCCCTGGGATTAATAAAGTCTCTGGATTCTGATTATTGATTAAAGATTTGGATTTTGGACTTTTAATCAGTCTCCTGGTGTCCTGCACTTGTGTCCACCCCCTCTGGGGGTCATTGCAGCATCCATCTGTAAAGCATGGTGGGGGCTCTGTCATGGTTTGGGCTGCGTTTCAGCCAGTGGTGTTGGGGATCCCGCCAAAACTGATGGGATTATGAACCCAGGAAAATACAGTCAGATTTGGATCCACCATGCTACACCATCTGGAACGTGTCTGATTGGTGAAGGTGATCCCAAACACACTGCCAGTGCAGAAAAACACACAATGGAACACCATCAGTCATGGATTGGCCTCCTCAGAGCCCAGACCTCAACATGATTGAAGCAGTGCTGCATTTACATTTTTGTTTGCACCTTTTTCTTATTTTCAGAGCAAAACATAAAGAAATGAGTGGCAGGTCTGCAAGGCTCTGAGCAGAGATCCTGGCACAGTCCAGGTCTGGGCTGTGTCTTATTGTTAACTCCTCACACTTCTCAGGTGTAGAGCTGCGTGGATGAGGTGCGATTAACCCTTTAATCAGGTTTTGCAGCCTTGTTTTTAATCGACACACTGCAGCGAGGGCGGCAGGGCGGCAGGGCGGTGCCTGCTGGCCGGCTGGGGGCTTTCTGTGTGGAGTTTGCACATTCTTCCTGCGCCTGTGTGGGCTCAGACACTCCAAAGACCTGTCTGTTTGGTTAACTTGTGATTTGCACAGGTCGTAGGTGTGAATGTGAGCGTGCGTGGTTGTTCGTCTCTCTTTCCTGTAGAAACCTCTGTCAACTGATCTCTCGCCTCAGAAGTTAAAGGTTGCGTGTGGTGCTTGTGCATCTGCTCCCACGTCAGCCCCACGTCCAGGGTGACCCAAATACAGCTGTTACGGCTCACTTTTGCAGCCTGCTGTTTGTGTTCGGATCACGTAGAAGCCATCCCTGCAGGGGATCTACTTAATGTTCTTCACACAAGAGCGGAAAGTCAGTAGAGAGAGTTTAGAGTGAGGAGCTTCATCCCCCAGATGTTAAATGTGGTTGAAAGAAGCAGAAACATGTGACTCTCACATTTCATCACTCACAGCTTGAATCAGTCACTCTGGCCCGACCTCTTTGAGAAATGCACTTACTGGATTTCTTCTTGCATCGCAGACACAGCAGTGTGAGCAGACTCAGTAAGACCACGGACGCTACAGTGAGGACTGCAGCCAGCAGACCGGGGTTTTCTGTCATACCTGAGGGGCAGAGCACAACACTGAAACACTTAGTTACAGTAATACTGCATCACAGCAGGTCAACAGGTATTCAGCTGGCTCAAGCAGCAACTGCTTTCCTGTTCACAAAGAACCACAGGAAGTGGTTGGCCAAAACAAAACTGAAACACCACGTTATGCATGGGACTAACACCTACAAAAGCTATCATTTAAGAAGCATCACCCGTCCCCAAGCTAGAAGACACTTTTACAGACTCAAATTCCAGAGCGTGATCTCAGAGCGGCATTTTTTAACCTCATCTCCGTGTTCAGCGCCAAACAAGCAGGTCCAGTTTGGACTCCATGTTTGCTCTCCAACACTACGAGTCGAAGACTTTCTGATGCAGTCCCACAAAATCTTTCTCGCCCTCCACACACTTTCTTTTCCAAGTGTGGTCGGCACGAAGTTTCTGAGACTAAACACACTGAACCTGAACAAGTGAGGTCACTGATGACAGTTCAGCTCATTTAAATATGTAAATATGTTGTTCCTTTTCTGAGTTAAATAAAATATCATTTTTTACTTTCACTTGAACTTCTTGTAGGTCAAGTATTTTCCCCCAAGGGGTCACCACAGTGGATTAATCTGCATTAGCAATTTGCCAGCGATTTTATGCAGGATGCCCTCCCTGACATAACTCTCCATGGTGAGAGGGCTTGTGTCCCCACCTGGAATCAAACCAGAGACCTTTCCCTTGTAAGGCAAACGTGGAAACCGCTACACTGATTAATTCTGTCTTTATAAAATGATCAAACACATTTTAAACCCAAATGTTCAAATTAATTAAATTAAGCAGAGTTAAATAAAATATAATTTTTTACTTTAACAAACTTTTTGTGGGTTAAGTAAGCATTACTTAAACATAAGAATATATTTTACTTCATTCTGTCATTTAAAAATTATCCATCACGCTGCAAACATGAACGGGCAAAATAAGTGCAGTGAACTTTTAAAGGCAGTTCTGCTAATTTAATACGTTGAATTTTGGTGACTTTTTCCATTTTTTGAGGTAATTAAACTTTTTAAATAATTTTTTTTACTGTAACAAACATTTTGTGGGTTAAGTAAGCTTTACTCAATTGTAGTTTCAGAATTATCCAACACATTATAAATCCACATGTGCAAAATAATTAAAACAGCAAAGCATAATAATTATTTCCTGTTTGTCCGTCTGTCTGTCTGTGTGCGTCCTGCAGGAGATCTGCCGCCTCCCTCAGACTGATTCCAATTAGTTGAACAGTGGACGGTGACTGTGACTGTGACGGTGACTGTGACGGTGACGGTGACGGTGACGTTGACTGTGACTGCGCTGGCTCCAAAAACAGCAAAATGAAACGAACAAACCAAAAAAAATGCTCAAATCTGGCATTTCAAACTGCTGTCAAATCCCTAATCTACATCAGACCCAGACTCAACCCAGCAAACATTTCTGCATGGAATAAATGTCATCTGGCGGGTTTTTGGTGACAGCTAGTAATGGTTGGAAAGGTTGCGGACGTTCCCTCCTCGTCATGTGGATGCAGTTTTTAGATTCTGCCTCGACGTTGTTGTCAGACTTTCTAGAAAAAGAAAGTTTGCGTTCAAGAATTTCTTTCTACGTTTTCTTTAGAGGAAAGCCAGATGAGCAAATATCTCAGAAGTAAAAAATGACACCAGGAAGTCACTTAAACTCACAATCTCCACCTAAGCAGCTAGTTTCTGATCCTACTAAGCCTTTTCATTGCTCACTTGAAAACGTAACATGTATAGGTTTGTAACGCTGACATCGGGGACAGGGAGGTGACAATTCTGAGTTCGTCGTACAGCAAATGAGACAAAATTCTGACATAGTCTCTCCAGCGTGACCATAGGTGAGGGCAGGAACGTAGATTGACAGCTTTGCTTTAGAGCTCAGCTCCCTCTTCACCATGACAAACCGGTACAACGCCCACATCACTCTGATCCATCTGTCAATCTCCTGCTCCATCCTCCCCTCACTCGTGAGTAAGACCCCGAGATACGCAGAACCTTGTCCCCAACCCGGAGAGGACAATCCATTCTTTTCCGGCTCAGTACCATGGACTCAGACTTGGAGGTACTGATTCTCATCCTGACTGCTGCACACTCAGCAGGGTCTGTAGGTCACTGCTCGATGACGCCATCAGGACCACATCATCTGCAAACAGCAGAGATGAGATCCTGTGATCTGAGCACGACACCCTCCGTTCCCTGGCTTAAAAAGACAGGCAACAGCAAGCAACATCTATTCACAACCGTGCACTAACCAGATGAGATGTCCTTGTTTAAAGAAAGGTGCATTTAATTCTTTCACTGCAATAATCTGATCTACATTTCCTACCCTGAAAAAAGTCAACATCTGACTGTCTACAGTTCAGTTTTTGCAGTCTAACCGCAACCAGTTTTGACTGGTGGACAGGACATTGTGGTTTCAATCATGTCCGCTGGAAACTTGCCAGACTGCTGGTGGTGGCGACCCTATATGAGTCCGCCAGCAACAGAAGGAAATGATCAAGATTTCTGCTTTACATGGTTCTTTTGAAAGCTGTAAAAAAAAAATCACCGCATCCTTATTCTGGGTCAGATCCACATGAAACCCGTTCAGTCAACAGGTACCGGCAGCCTGTGTCACCACGCTACATTTCAGGTGACTCGTTGTCATGTACACATTGTTTTTAAAGTTTCACTCCATGATAAAGAAGAGAAGTTTTCCAATTTCAGCTATGTGTCCCAACCTTGACCTTGATCTTGACCCAATTTTCACCAAAATCGAATGAGTCCAAGGGAGGCAGAACATCCGCTGCAGAATGCATGCGGATAGGCGGACGGATGGACAAACGGAATGATCAGCACGGCGTCCGACGGCCAGAGAGGAAAAAACTTTAACAAACATTCCTGCTTCCAGATCTGAATCACCTCCAAAACATGATGGACCCAACTCCTCAAACTAGTCCATTCAAATCTGTTCAGGACGTTTTGAGTTATGCAGCACACAGACAGACACACAAATCCAAGCCAGTGGAAAACATAATGCTAACAAGCACAGAGAGTGCCCAACTCCACCAAGGCCACAGAGTCACCCATGATACCATGATACCTCCAAACCCTTTATTAAAGTCGCTCGACCGTGAAAACCTACCTGTAGCACTGGTTAGCACGGCGCTATCATTATTAGTAACAACAAGTTTTCTCCCAGATCCAGCACTAAAACTTATCAGAACGTGCAAAAATATCCTGGCAAGCTACTGAATCGGCATAGTTTCAGCTATAGTCTGATGTCAGTTGCTTTAGTTGCTGTCTCACAGGCAACTTCTCATGAACCCCACAAATTTCAGCATTCTGGATCACAAGATCCAGAACGCTGCCTGAGTAGCATCATAACAGTTATTTATGGAGCTGGAGCCAAACTTCTTGTCATCACCTCCATCCCACAATGGAGGTGTGGGATCACATATCACCTCCGTGGATCCCACATCCATGGAGGTGATAAGATATCAATAAAGTAATATCTTATCACCTCCATCCCACAATGATGAGAAATCACCCAAAAAATCCTGGATCTACACGGTTCGCCACTTGTACCATACCCCCCTCAAAAATACTTCATGAATACATCTTTTTGAGGTATCCTGCTTGCTGGCAAACAGGAGAACAAAAGCAGTCCAGGACTGCAGGAGCTGCCACAGCTGGACAATTCTTCAATTTCTGTTTTCTTAAGGAAAAATATGTCTGTGTTTTACTTATAGAAGCATAAAAACATCAGGCTGTGACCAAATTTATTATAGGAAACACAAACGTTCAGCAGAAAATATCTAGCATGCATTATGCCACATTTTTATCCTCGAGAAATGCATAAATAGATAAAACCCTCGTCCACACTGACTCCAAAAGTTAACCGCCTCTAAATTGGACCAAGTCCTACTGCTGATAAAATTTTCATGACAGTTCATCTGTAACTTTTTACATAAACTCAGGATTAGAGAAGTTCATTGCAAAGCAAGAGGAACGGCTTAGCGAGCTTAAAGTCTGAGTTTTCAGTGTGACGGAGGAGCTTCCTTTAGGCTGGTGATAGAACCACGGTAACTCAACTCACAACCTGGTCAGGAGCTTCATATGAAACACGTTTTATCATTCAGTTTAATTTATATAGCGCCAGTTCACAGCAAAAGTCTCCTCGAGGAGCTTCACACTGTAAAGATCATGTCTTACTATCAGCCCAGCTCTAAAGCTACAGCCGTGTAAACCGTATGTCATGGAGATTCACATACATTCTTATCGTGATGCAGAAAACGTTGGTCCTAATCTGCTGCAGAGTCTCCTCTACAACTAGAACTCACATTTGCACATCGATCAGTTACATTTATCACCATTTTATATTTGAGCATAAAATAAATGTCACTTTGATCTCCACCTGTCCTTTACCAGGCTGTGGGCGCAGGTCAGACCATTCTGTTACTCTTTAAATATATCCGAATGAAAGCTTCAGAGAAGCTTCACGTGTGAGCCTGAAGTCAGCAGTAAAACTCAAGTTGAGCAGACTGTGTGCAGCGTTTTACTGCTGTATTTTTACCGCCTCTAGTTGAGTCAAGCCGCTGTTATTAATATAGAGCATCGAGAAAAGCACCAGCAAAGGTTAACCAGAGCGCCGTACAGAGCAAAGTCAGATCGAAATGCAAACAATGAAACAGATTCAAAAGATAAATGGATGAAAAATTTAAAACAGGTGCCAGGAGATATCTTTTTTAGTAGACCCGTTCATCTGTCGATGTTTTGACTGCAGCGCTCAGCTGAAGAGTCGGATGATCCGTCAAAAGCCGGAGATCCTGAAGCAGAAAACCTGAGCTGACCAAACCTTCAGGATGCCCATTACCAACCGCAGCTTTAGGTTTTATCAACGCAGAGACAAACCGACTCTGCCGAGCTTACTTCTTAGTACGCCCTGAGGTTTACCTGACCCCCCCCAACGGCAAAACACAATCATGTTCCCAGATCCGGACTGTGATCCAGGTCACCCCCATATAATGTAAGGGATGGTTACTTCTACCACAGCCCACCTTCTGAACAAGGTTCCTAAAATCTGAAGTGTTTGACTGAAACGCTGGTGAGAACCCCCTCCCTGATGTTAGGAATAATATTAATGCTAACAGCAGACAAACAGCCCACCCACTTAAACAGCTTGAATTCACCTATCGAGGGCCACACACGTAAAACCAAAACTACATTTATTATTCAGTTATATTTCAGCACATTTATGGTTTTATAAATTAGAGAAGCAAATCAACTGTAAAAATGTTGCCACTGGGTTAAAAATGTCAGACCCCCACGCTGATATTGACGCTGGTCACTGAGAGGCGGTTGTACGATGGCGGCGTTTGTTGAAAGCTGTGCGCTCGCACATCCAGATGTTCTCTGCACAAAGGCTTGAGAAGACGACCTTGGAAGAGCGTCAGCTGATGGAGACTTCAAGGAACAAACGGTCACGTCTGCTCATTTTTAGTTCAGAGCCTAAAAAACCACCGTGTCACATTAATGCCCCGCTGGGACTGATGAAAGATTCTGATTCTGAAAGTTTGAGACAAACTGCAGACAAGCTGTGTTTTTAATGAGTGGTAAATATTCACACATTTACTGCAGCGTATCTGTACACTGTATGGTGTAAAAACTGATAAGATTTAACGCAGCGTTTTGGTTTAGATTGTGGACGGAGATGCACTAAATTGTAAAGCTGAATAACTGATTCTAGTTCACAGTGAATTTTTTCCATACATTACGGCGGGTTTGGGTTTTGTGCCTGAGGTCGGGTCTCATCGGAAAGTAAGTCTTTCCAGTGGGCGGCAGGTTTTCCATCGCAGTCAGACTGCAGCTTGTTTTCTTTCACTCTGTTATTTTCCACCGTCATGAAGCGTTTGTGTCCTGATGCAGAGGAACGTGGACCTGCAGCCAAACATGTGCCGCATCCCCAGTCCACGTGCACGGGAATCAAAGAGGACGTGTTGTCTTCTCTGATAGAAATCTGGTCATCCACTTCTGACCATTTGATAACCAAACATGTGTTTAAACTACAAATAAATACATATTTTGACAGCAGTGATTTGCGGTGGGGAGCACCAAACATTCCTGGGTGGAGGATGACCCCACATCTGATACGATTAATCTGGAACAATCCTGCAGTGTATTGAAATTTTGGCAGCATTAATAATTATCAATGTTCAGGGAAGACTGAAGGTTTTTCATGAGCAAAATTCAAAGTTTAGCGACTTTCCTGACTCTCATTAAAGACTGAACACTACAACCTTCATGAAGGGAGGATTTAATGCAGGGCTGCATGAGTTTTTGCCAGGTAGAACTTAAGCCGTGCCTTTCTTAACTCTGATTATTCTTTAATGCTCACGCGCTCTTATCGCATCATTTAATTTATCTGAAAGTATTAAACAAATCTAAGCTCAGAGATACATTTCTGCCACACTACCAAGTGTTGTGAGGACAGTGTTCCTGGGTCTGAAAAAGGCTTTTGACACCATCATCCATTGCACACCCCTGTTTAAACTGCCTACATTTAATTTTCCTAAACAAGCAGTCAGCTGGTTTGAGATATGTCTTCAGATGAGAGAGCAGTATGTGAGGGTTGACCAAGAAAATGATCTCTGCTGGGTAACAGAATGGGTATCCCCCATGGATCAGTCCTTGGCCCACTGCTTTTTAGTCTGCCTGGCCAGCTGCCAGCTTTATGCAGATGATGCAGTCATATATATGTCCCAGCTAAATCATCTGTTAAGGCAGCTGTAACCCTAACTACATATTTGGATGATCTCTATCAGTGGCTGCAACATAATCAGCTCAGGACGCAGGAAGCAACAAAGTGCTACCCTACTTTTACGCCCTGCATTTTAGTGCAAATATCTCTACTTTCGAAACAGGCTCGTTACTTTAGGCTTCACACATTCCGGGGGAGTTACTGATTATTTCACATCTTCATGATATCAAAGCAATTTAACACAAAAAAATAATCCTACAGGTGTCTAGATCCTCTGTGCTTACTGCCAGTGAATGATGTAAAAGTTGTAGAGAGAAAATAGGCAAAAACATTTAATTTATGCACTATTTAAATTCTTCTGTTCAAGTGTGGAGGCGAAGTCGCCCGTCTACAATGTGGGCGACAGCAAATCGAGCCGGTTCGTTTTATCTGCTTTGTTTTTGTCGTTCATTAGAATACATTCATTTGAATAACTGACAGAACTGGAAAAGTCGTTTCTATTCCCTTCAGGTTCAGGTAGTGTTGAGAAAAATAACCTGCAGAAAGAGCTTCTTCAGAGTCTGTGCCTGTTATTTTTACTGGAGTAAAGAAGCTGAACCAGACCTGATCAAGATAAGCATCTGTGATTCTACTTGAGTAAGGAAGTCTTTACTTTTGCTCCTCTAGCTGTCCGGTATCTATTGTGTATTGTGGTTTTACGTAACTGAATACTGTAAAGCTTTCTGTTTCGTGGATGTTAAAACCCAACCAGGGACAAGAGGAGGAAACTGTGCAAAACTGCTTCGCCCCTATTAAATAACATTTGATTTAATTTAAATTATCCCAAATATTAACATCTCGTACATATTAAAAAGCTTCCCGCTTCAGTATAATTTATCCTACTTCGATGTCATTATTAAATACCTACTTCCACCTCTTTTTAGTCAGTTTGCACTTTGTCGTTTCCAGTAAAGAGTACTTTACTGGTACCAAATAAAAACACAATAACGTCTCCTTTTCATAAGCCAAAGTAAGCATAAAACAGCACTCTAAAAATACTCATGATACCACATGGTTTTATTGAGGTATTTTCACCTAGCTGTATGAAATAAAAGGCTCATTACCACGATTATCAGTGCATATTTTTTAACTGTGCAAAGTAATTTTACTATGTTTTTACAGGACGAGGTGCAGAAAACGTCATAAGTTTAGAGAAGCATGCAGAGTTTTAGGAGGTACTCACATTACTTTCCCGTAAAACCTCCAGATTTCAGATAAATGTAGAAGAGTAAAAGTTTTTATCTAATAGAATTAAAGTAAACCATATAAGTTTATAAGAATATAAATTAATTCTAACTACTGCACGTAATGGGGGGGAAATTACTTATGTTGCAGACACTCTGTTAAGTATGCTTAAATATGAATATGAAAAATAAATATAAATATATGTACATATATACCAGATATAAAATGTGTAGCATAGGTGGCAATAGGGTATAGGATAAATATATACATCACACAGTTGGATATAAAAACAGTGAATATAAGTATGAATATGAATTAAAAGTTATATAAATATATAATAACATATAATAATATTATATATTTCTGATATAATTTGACATACACATATATTAATCCTTGAAATACAGTTTTTCCTGTAGTAGAAAAGGCTTATATGTATTTTTGGACATGAGCACATAGAGCTGTATCCTTACGCTGATCGCTCAGTGAGTTACACTGTACACTGAACTGGATCGATAGATAAATACTTTATTGATCCTTTAAGGAAATTGTGGACTCAGCAGCACTTAACTACATTAAAAGTACTGATTTGCTGATGTCATCAAACAATACATATTAATATTTTTCCTGTCGACCACGCTCCCCCACACCCCCAAACTTCTTTAGAAATCAGTGAAATCAGGACTTTTTTGTTCAAACATGTCATCAGGTCAATCACACGCCTTTACATGTATGATACTGTTGATCTAGAAGACAACGAATCTGTCATATCTGCCAAATAAAAAAGATTCATGTGCTGCGTTTCTGCATTACCTTCAGTGGTCCGGCTGCCTTCATTCTTCTGCAGTTTCTGGCAGCAGCAGCTTGATGAGCTCCACTTCCTCTTTCTACACCTCCCCACATCCGTCAGTCACTCATCTGCAGTGTGTGTGTGGTTTGAAGTGGACACACACACACTCATCTCTTCATCATTTCATTTAGAAGCAGAATGTGTCACAGAGGTTTTTAAATGAACTTTTCAACTGTTTTCACAGTAAATGTAAAGTTAGGGTGTGGGAAGAAGGTTCCTGGTTTGAACCTCGGAGTCAGCTGTGGAGTCCATGTGTGGGCTTCCTCACTCAGTCCACACACACACACACACACACACACACACACACACACACACACGAATGTGAGTGTGTCTCTCTGTGTTAACCCTGTACAGTGAACCCCAACTCTCACCCTGTGGTAGCCTTTGACAGGTCCAGCCCCCCCACCAAGACCCTGAAATGAGAAAGGAAATATCTGGTGCTTTGGTCATCTGGCTGACCTGTAGAGTCGATGGCCTCATCTTCATCACCATGGCTACAGTGCTATTCAAACCTGGACTTAAGTATTAGGTGTAACTTTTAAACACGAGAGAAGAAATGAACTACAATGAGGTACAGTTCTGTCTTCGTCATAGTGACACAGATTATTGTAACGCTGCCTCTGTACACCACTACAGTGGATTTTAAATCAGTCAAAATGTGACTAAAGAGCACTTTCAGCTTTAATTCAACGGGTTTGACAAAAGATTCACTGTTGAGGAATTACTGACATTTTTTCACCGGCTCAAAGTAACAGGATAAACTACATCATTTTAAATGTGAGGATTGTTTTTAATACTCTGATGAAAATGCTCTGCAGTCAATGACTGAAGTCTAGAACCCATGGACGTTACCACATGCTGTTTTCGCTTTCAGATGTTCTGCCAGGCCTTTACTGCAGCCGCCTTCAGTTGCTGCTGGTTTGTGGGTCTCTGCCTTCAGTTGCTGCTGGTTTGTGGGTCTCTGTCTTCAGTTGCTGCTGGTTTGTGGGTCTCTGTCTTCAGTTGCTGCTGGTTTGTGGGTCTCTGTCTTCAGTTGCTGCTGGTTTGTGGGTCTCTGTCTTCAGTTGCTGCTGGTTTGTGGGTCTCTGTCTTCAGTTGCTGCTCGTTTGTGGGTCTCTGCCTTCAGTTGCTGCTGGTTTGTGGGTCCCTCCCTTCAGTTTTGTCTTCAGTAACTGAAAAGCTGCTCTGCTGGGTTCAGATCAGGTGACTGACTTGGACATTGAAGAACATCCCATTTCTTTGCCTTGAGAAACTGTTGGTTCCTTTTGCAGTTTGCTTTGGCTCATTATCCATTTCCACTATGAAACTCTGTCCAATCAGTTTGCAGCATTTGTCTGAATGTTAGCAGAGAATATAGCTCTGTACACTTCACAATCCATCCTGCTGCTTCTATCAGCATCACACCATCAATAAATATAGTGACCTGGTTGAACTGGCAGCCACACACACCTATACCATAACACTGCCTCCACCATGTTTGACAGATGATGTGGTACGCTTCAGATCAGAAGTTGTTCCTTTCCTTCTCCATACTTTTCTCTTCCCATCATTCTGCTACAAGGTCATCTTGGTCATGTTTTAGATGTACAAAGTCTAATCTGGCCTGATTGATCGTGAGTGTAGCCAGTGGTTTGCACCTGGAATCCATCTCCTGATTGTAGACTTTGACAATGATATGCCTACTTCATCAAGAGGGTTCTTGACTTGCCTAGATGTTGTGAAGGGTTTTTCCTAGCCAAGGAAAGAATTCTGCGATCATCTACTTTAGTTGTCTTCTGTGGTCTTCCAGGACTTTTGGTGTTGCTGAGCCGGCCAGTGCATTCCTTCTTTTTTTTAAGCTCCAGACTGTTGTTTTGGTCACTCCTAAAGCGTGTATCTCTCTGATCGGTATATTTAGGTTTTTCATTCTAAAAATGGCCTCCTTCACTTGCATCCACATCTCTTTGGACCTCATATTGAGAGTTTCAGTAGAAAGCTGCCAAATGCAAGTTTAACGCTTGAAGTGTATGTGAGTGTAGTGAGGGACCAGGCCTCACCTCGCCATGAAACTGATTTTCAGTCAACTGTCCCATTACTTTTGAGCCTGTGAAAATGTGGTACTATGTATAAAAATGGTTGTAATTCTTAAACAGTTAATACTTTTCTTAAATTAAAGCTGAAAGTGTGCTCTTTAATTACATTCTGTCTGAAAACAACCAGAGGTTTACAACAACAAAATTCATTATAGCCAGTCTGCACACACTGGTCTTCAGAAGCTTTTTAACTGTTGTGGTGATATGAAGGTGCTCCACAGCAGGGGGGCTAAAAGAAAGCATCAGTGTTTGTTCCTTTGATCGAAGGGTTTCAGAGGTCTGAGATACGAAGCACGGCTCTGTAATTCTGCCAGAACTGGACTGACGTGTCCTCTTCATCCAGCTGTCGCTGCTGGTTTCCCACCAGCTGTCACCGGGCAGTGACCGCAGCGTTCAGGCAACTTTATAATATTCTAATGAGGAAACGAGCGAGAAGATAAGTGGTGAGATTCAGGGGAGTCTCACTTACTCAAACGCTGTTTGAGCTACACTCAACTCACTGATTCCTGCTTTATTCCTCAGTTCATAATCACACTGAAGCATCATTATTGTACAGTAATAAATTACAGTGCACAGTCTAAGCCAGAGCAGAGCTGAATGTGAACTTTGTGTTAAACTGATTTCCAACATTACCTCAGACCACAAGAGCTCGCGGTTAGACCAGCATACAGACGGGAGAGCTGTCTGTGGGAGGAAAACAGGAAGCTCCATCACAGGGACTTCAGGGACACTGGACAGAACCAGTAACTTCACTTGGAATGCCATGCTGAGACATATGAACACAACTGTGTGTACGTATGTTTCCATTCTTCTTTTTATATTTATATAGTGTAGGATTTATATAATTTTTATTCAATGGTGTGTTTTTATGCTGCTGGAGTTCGTAATTTCCCAAAGGGAACCTCCAACAACAGCTGATGACAAACAAACGGTGAGAGCAGTAAACAAAAAGCACAAAACAACAGGCTGGCATATGTCAGCAAGACGATGCTGAACCACAGACTGCATGGACTCAGAGTCCAGGTGCTGGACTGACCCGCCTGCAGTCCAGACCTCTCACCACCAGGACTGCTGAGCAACAGGCGTCCTGTATCAGACAACAATGGGACATTCCTGTCCCACAGGTCCAGCAGCTGGTCTCCTCAGTCCCCAGATGTTTACAGACTGTAGTTAAAAGATGGAAACATGGAGCTGTTAGAACTGTTGTTTGTAAATAAATTATTAGATTTGTAGGTCACTTGTTTTTATTCATGTTTTCTCAGCCTCTTTAGGACTCTTCTTCTTGTCCACAGCAGATCATCTGCCTCCATCTCACCCTCACACCAACCCTCTGCATGTCCTCCTTCACTACATCCATCAACCTTCTCTGTGCTCTTCCTCTTCTCCTCCTGCCTGGCAGCTCCACCAACCACAGGGGCCCACAAGCCAGTGTACTCCTAGTGCCGGTCCCAAGCCTGGGTAAATGGTGAGGGTTGCATCAGGAAGGGCATCCGGCGTAAAAACTTTGCCAAATCAAATATGCGGATTCATAACATGACATCATAGCAGGTCTCACTACCGTCTTGTAAACCTTCCCTTTCACTCTTGCTGCTAACCCTAACCCTGCCTGGCAGCTCCATCTTCAGCATCCTTTGTCCAATATGTCCACTGTCCCTCTTCTCAACATGTCCAAACCATCTCAGCCTGAGCTGTCCCTCTGATGGACTCATTCTTAATC
>VUQH01081875.1:0-19571 GCA_015106775.1 Etroplus canarensis | reverse complement strand
CCAAGTTTTTAAACTCATCCACCTTCACTATCTCTACTCCTTGCATCTTCACCGTTCCACCTGCCTCCCTCTCATTTATGCACATGTACTCTGTCTTGCTTCTACTGACTTTCATATCATTTTATGTACGTACCTTCGGCTGCTCCACTGGTAATTTGGCAGAGGGTTTACACCAGATGCCCTCCATGGTGAGAGGGGCTTGTGTTCCCACCTGGAATGGATGCACAGGGGTTAATGAAAATGCTTTAAGGCCCCAGAACATCCCAGAGTTTTATCCTGATGTCTCAATCATCTCTGCATATGAGTGGTTCAATGAACTTTTCAGCACTTTGCAGAGTCTATCTAGGAGAAACTCACAGTGTGAACATTTCCAGCGTTAGCGAGTGCAGTCTGGGTTCTTGTTTCACCACCTTATTCTGCAAAAGGTCCGGGGCCTTTGTGGCGCGTCGAGCTTCCTTTCATTACAGGAGTACAAAAAGAGGATCACAGACATGTGTTCTTCAGCATCGGCCCTGCCACCACAGGGACCGCCATCCTTTCCTCCTCTCCTCACACAAGTCCGTCGCAGTTTGATCTCCTCGCTCCCCCTCCATCGGCCCCGAGGCGTCTGATTAAATGCTAATTAAAGCCGTTAGCGGCGCTATCACCGCTGCTAACTCCTCTCTCTCTGTCACGGAGATTAATGTCCCTCGTTCATCATCCCACCTCTCCCGGCCCGAGTACCTGCCCCGCTCGCAAAGACCTGATCAAGTCATCAGCCCTAAAAACTCCCCCCCACCTCCCTCCCATCGCACGAAGACGGACGAGGGGTTTTTAAATTTTAATTTGAAAATTGCCCTCAATTACTTCTGCGCCGACCACTTGCCGGAGCTTCTCGCGTGGCTGAGTGGGAAGAGGGGGGTTAGAGCAGCGGGTCAGCGGCCATGATGAGCGATAAGGGGACATTAATAAGAAAGGCAGAGGTTCATTTAAAAAGCAGGAAGGACAGTGGGAGCAGCTCTCTCATTATTTAACTCCCCCAGCTTTATTTAAAGGACTTTATTTAAGGATACCAAGTTAATGTGTCCTCCAGGACAGACGGTTAAAGCGCCTGACAGAGTGAGAAAGTTCCAGCCATAACTTACACCCTGAGCACACACTGTGGTGCCATCTTTTTTTTCTTTACCTCTTCTGACATCCTTGCCGTTTTCAGGCAGAGCGGAACGAGCCTCTGAGGGGCATAAAATGTTAGAACAAAGTTACACACATCATTTAATTTTATTCTTTCACAATTTCTGGCCCACAAATGTTTTATTGGTTCCAATATCAGTAATCATTATAAGCTATTGGACTATATTGAGCTATGTATAACAAGTCAGCCAAATGTCACTGGAACTACCACCAGATTGGGGAAGCTGTGGCCTGGAATATGCAGTCACTCTACAGGGTCTCATCTGGTGTTTGTTTTATTCATATGATTCTTACTGAACTGCACTCACTGACTCATGAATGATAAACTTTCTCAGCACCTAACAGCAAACAGGTTGCAGTTTGTGTAGAGACGCTGTAGAGATGAATATGTCAGCACGCTGAAAACAAAAGTTAATATTGATAGCAAAAAAATAACAGTTACTACCTCCCGGCAAGAGCAACACACACACAATGAAGCCAAAAGGGCTGTCATCCCATGATTTCTCAAAGACAGCTAACAAATATACTGAGATTTATGCACCTGTGTCCCAGCTGTTCCCACCCCAAAATACTTTCACTTAATTTCTCACAGTTATTTTTTTCCAACACTCTGCCGGATGCCTGTCCAAAAGGCCCTAAATCTTCCTGAAAGTGTTTATAACGTCACAGTGATTGCCAGGAAATGGAAAGAAACCCACTTGACTTCTCTTTTTCCTCTTCTTATATATTTCATTGACACAAAACACACGCCAATGTAGCATTTCCACTGGACATTCTATAGTACCACAATGGGAAAAATGCATAGACTTTGATAAAGACACCTCAGGGAAGGAATTTGAGCCACATTCTTTTGGGCTTGCAGTAAAGGCCCCCAGAGCCCCAAAGAGTTTCAGCTTCTAGGTAATGTGACATTTAATAGGGTGTGCAACATGCTCTGAGGATCTGGGCCTGCACACTGCAAGAATAAACAACTCCACATAAAGGTGGAAAGAGATAGCTTTAACACTTCACTGCTAGTTGATTAAAAGCCTAAATGAGTAACGGCATAGTGTCCCCACTCCTTCCATCATCCGTTCACTGCTTCATTTTTTTCTATCCGGCAGCAGCAGGCTCCATGCGTCCGGCGAATGGGAACAAAGAAAGAGGAAGGGAGACAGAGAAAAAGAAGGATGGAGCGACAGGAAGAGGAGAGAATTAGAGCATATATCAAGGCCGTTTTCACTGACATTTGTGCTCTCGGTGTGGAGAGGCACTATGAATATCAATATGAACCCATGGAGAGGAAACTCTTTTTTTTTTTTTTTTTACTTCTCACTGGGCCATTCATGCACACAAGAAATCTATTCAAGTCAGTGTAATGGCCAGTCTCTAAGCCTGTGCACAGTTGTGTGAACAGCGCTACCTCGACTCTACATTTTCCCTCTCCCTCTCATGAGTGTGGCTGTGCTTGTATTAGTGAAAAACACTTTATGTCAAGTGCAACTGTGGTGAACACTACAGTATGTAAATCAGATTGGATAAAATGCTTGCATGAGTTGAGCTTGACATCACCAACCAACAACTACTATCTACCAACAGCATTCTCAGTATAGCTTTTTTGTGTTTTCATGCAACCTTTCCTCTCCTCTCCTCTCCTCTCCTCTCCTCTGGTTCTTAGAGATATTGAGTCAAAGGGATGCAAATCTACCCACTTCCTTCTTCCCCTCCCCCATCTGCAAACATAGATAGCCCCAGGCCAGTCCCAGACCTTTCTATATGCAGAACCAGTGACAGGAGTTACACACTCTTCTCCTTCTCCCCCTGTAAGTTCCCTCAGTAACAAGCTGCAAGCCTCGCTCTCTCAGGGCTGCATGTATGAAGCTGTGTGATTGGTTTAGTATGGTAACAATATGGGAATAGTGTGATGCCTGCCTCCCCCCTTTTGCATGTGAAGCCTTTCCCTGCTCACACTCGTGCATGCACTTGTGTGTGTGCATTTTATGTGTGCATGTGTGATTGTGGACTGCTGGATCCAAGCTTATTACTTTAAGTTGTCTCCAGCCCCAGCGCTAATCCCTGTCTTCTTCTGGGAGGGATAACAATAATACAACAAGATCCAGAGGTACTAATGAAATCCTATCAGGTTCCTGAATGTCAGAGAAAGAGGGGGAGAGAAAGAGGTGAGGAGACTGAGAGTGTATGAGTTATTGATTGAATAGAGACCAAAGCAAGAGGAAGATAAAGGGAGAAGTGAGGAGGAAGCGAAAGGCAAGGAAGCGTAGTTACTGAAAAGTAAGTGAATAAGCAGAAGAGAGCAAAAATAAAATAAATTACAGACAGACTGGAAGGGAAGATGAGCAGAGAGGAAAGAAAAAAAAATTAGAGTAGATGCAAAAGTTGGGTATGAGTGTGGACAGAATGTTTTCTCTTCGGTGATTGAGCATACAGCAGCTAAAACGCATCAGCTCTGACTTGAATAGGTTTCAGACCCAGACCAATTCTCTCTCTGTGTCCCTGCCAGACCCACCATTCGCCCCTGGGATTGAATTAGGCCTGCCCCATTATACAGTTGCCATGGGGACCCTGACACCTCCACTGACGAAGTGAGAGCCACGCAAGGCTGAGTTGCTGATCAGAATGTGTGTATGTATGTGTGTTTTTTGTGAGTGTACTAATACCTTTGTGTTTGTTATGCGTATCTGTTCATGCTTACATGTGTTTATGTGAATAGAACTGGTGAAAATAACTGGGGCCTTTTGCATAAAATCAGATCCACAGGTATTTAAACAGTGATTATGCCTCTGTTAATTAGCGCAATGGATTTAAAAGGAAGCAATCAAGATGTGGTTGAAGCTTTTAGCTTTAATTCAGGTTGTTTAACAAAATATTGCATTAACAATTTTGGGTGGTGCATCTACAATGTTGTTATTGAGCTAATGTTGTAAGAAACATTTGTGAAACCTTTGCAATTACCAGGATTTCTGAATTGATTACTAAAAAGTTGGTCTGATCATCATCTGTTACACACAAACATATTCTGACTAAACTAATATCACACAAACAGGTGTATGTTTCATGTCTTTAGTAATTATTCACAGTGCAGGTTGGAAAAAGTCAATGAACTCTTGAACTGAGGAAACTAAACAACAACAAGCACCATTGTGGTGCAGTGGTTTGCACTATTACTTCACAGCAAGAACATTCCTGGCCTTACTGTGTGGAGTTTGCATGCGCTCCTTGTGTCTGTATGGGTTGCCTCTGGGTACTCAGGTTTCCTACCAAAGACATGCATGCTAACTTATTTTGTTATCATGTTATAACAACTAAATAAGACAAATAATATGATTTTGAATGGTCAGTAAGACTAGAAAAGTTCTATATGAATGTGAGTACAGTACATCATAACCCATGAGAATTACACAGTGACGTATTGAAATATTTCAAAGCTGGCATGTCAATGCCTGGCAGTTAAACTTATTTCAAAAATTAAAACTTGAAGTGGCAAAGTCACATCATCTAATTAACAGATCTACGACATTATTATTCAAAAAAATTAAATTAAATTAAAGTTAAATTAAAGCTGGGTCAGCTATCACTACATTTTTGAAACATTTACAGTACTTCCATTTAAATGGTAAACATGCTCCAAGTTTTAGCGATCACTTTAGACATTTAGATATCTGCATAGGCCACTGTCACCACTGCCATCAATGTTGTGTGTTCTCGTTACACCAGACTGACCACAATACTACTTCAATTCAATAATCTGTAACACTTGATTTATGAGCCATGAGGAAATTAGGTCTCACACCAGTAGCTGGGGCCGCTGTAGCTCAGGAGGAAGAGCGGGTCATCTTCCAACAGGAAGGTTGGCGCTTCAATCCCTGGCTTCTCTTGCCAAAGTGTCTTTGGGCAAGACACTGTACCCCAAATTACTCCTGATGCATTCATCAGAATGGGAATGTGTGTGTGATAGAATGCATAGAATAAAGTGTTGTATGAATGTGTGTGTGAATGAGGCTTGAAGAAAAAAGTGCTTTGAGTGCTGAGTTAGAGTAGAAAAGCGTTATATAATTACACTGTGATTTCTTTCACACATAAGAGGGGTCAAGTGCATAAAAATCATCTTTGTCTCATAAGAGAGCAGTATCATTATTCATGTGGAGTTCATTTGAAGACTATCTGGAGGATGTAAATTCAGTATTCACTTTATTTTAACTTCACCAACCCCTTTGCCCCCTGACTTTTTGCTGTTAAACACTTTACTAGCATCAAACTTTGTATGCCTGTCATTTGGTGTTGGAGAGGCAGCCCACCATCTCTGTCTCTTACAATAAAATATCTAAATGTGCAACTGCAAATATGTATTAAGTGAAATGTAAAGACTTACAAAATGTGGATACAAAGATTCACTGAAAACATACTACTTATATTTTCAGAGAATGGTTTGGTTACAGTAAAAGTATGCACTGGCATTAAACTAACCTTAAACTAACTGCTTTTGATGCCTGACCCTAACAATAGATGGTAGTTGAGATCTATATCTGCCATCTGCCATTGTGTCCCAGCAAATCTATTTCAGTGTAACAATTAATCTGTTTACAAAAACTTTGTTTCTGAACAGAATCTGGCCAACTATTGTGTTCATTATCATACTGTGAAAACAATTTAGAAATGTACAAATGTACTTTATAGGAGGCAGGATTGAGCTTTTAGTCTGTTTGAATTGCCCCTAGGGCTTGAATTGCCCCTAGGTGACAAATAAAGTTTTTTTTAATTGTTTCCTGTGAAAGAAAGAAAGAAAGTTATGTCTCATATTACCAAAACAGTGAATTGAAAAAAGATTTTTTTAAAACAGTCCAGAGATGAAGGGATATGTAGATTTGAATGATTATTGCCTGAAGGTTTATCGTTGTATGTGACCTCTATCACTTGTTCCTGTTCTTTTTGTACTCTTTGGGGCTGCTATTCGTATAAAATTATTGATTTTTGGAGCTTTAGAAATCAGCACTTTGGCTAATACCATGCTCATCATGCATGCTGTTTGTATTTGTGAGAAAAATGTTGTGAGTCTCTATGAGGATGCAGTTAATTCTGTGACCAAAATGGGGAAGCCAAAAAAAGTTTAATTTTATTTAATGCTGTAGTTAAAGTCAGGATTCAGAGCAGAGACAGACAAGGACTAACCTGGAGTATATTGATAAATGTAGCCCTTTCCAAGTCTGTGTGGCTCTAGTTTTCTCTTAGAAACATTTTGCAAGTTAGTTAGGACACTGCACATATGTTTCAAGATACTTTCATTGTATCTGAATAGATTCCTGTATTTATTCATTTCTCTAATTTAACTTGTCTCCCATGGGAAAGCCAGTGTTCCAGAGATCTCAGTTATCCACTTATCGCAACCTCACTGCACACACACAAAAATAAACAGTTGGATGGGTACTGAAAGCAGATACCTTGTCTGTCTCCTCACATTGGAATTTTGTCACCAACACAGTTCTAATGGATGGCCAGAGAAAGGATGCCACCCACAGCACCATCTGGCTAATGCCCCGTCCTCGGCTTATGAATTACGCTAAATTGTGCCCAAGAGAGAGAAGCCACATGTTCATTATGAAAGCTGCAGGGGTATTAGAGATCCCCTGAGTCGCGCCAAACGAGCTGCATGTCACAGGACGGTGTGACACACAACACGGTGCCATGAAGGGGAAAAAAAGACAACCTTCTCAAGATTTAATAGGATGCATTCATCAGGCAACCTTGACTGGGCTCTGACAGGGTTGGTTTTCTTTTGTTTCAACAATGAGTCATTGTTCTTTCAGAGCTGAATACATGCAGTATGGTTTGGCTGTTTGGGAAGTACACTGATGGATATCACTACCTGCACTACCTGCACTTAGCAACACCTGCGCTTGAAGCAGTATCATGAAATGGCAAATGAATAACAAGTCAATTTCCTTTTTTCATGCCATTTGTAGTACCTGCTGATTTTGAATGTTAAGGTCTGCTCAGAGATTAACAACTGCCTCACCTTAACTTTAACCTGAACGTTAACCCTAACCTGCATACTATTCTGAGAATCAACCAACAATCTTACCTTTACTTTCCAGGATTACGCATGATCATTTTAATGCCATTAAATGACACACAAAAAGGTCACAGTGCAACAGCCATGCATATGATGAAGTCCTCACAGCTTAACAACTATGTTGGACATTCTATTTATCTATATTTTTATTTTTTATTTATTTTTATTTTTTTTTACAGCTGTGGATGGCTTTACATTCTAACCACTTAATACTCTATACTACTGCTGATCCACTTACACTCCTGTCTATTTCAAATAATATTTCTCAAAGATTTTAGTATTTTTATATTTCTACATTTTATACTTTATATCTCACCATTTAGTTCTTATTTTAGTGTTATCTATGTTTGGCTGTATTTGACATAAAATACTTGGGTATGTTCTGTTAAGAATCAGGGTTTGGGATATAAGACCATGACCTTATCAGCTTGAAATGGAAAATGAACAGTGACGTCTGATGTTGAAGTTTCACTGTCTCCACCCATCCATCTACCCTACACTCCTCCATGTACATGTACAATGTAGTTTTATAAAAACATTATGCTCCTTTCTCCTTTTTCCTCTTAAGTATGATGGCTGCTTTAGGGCACCATTGTGATGACATTTAACCTAACTACTGTATGGGTCATAATAAGATGCTTGATCAAAAAAACCTTTAGGGTGAGGTTTTTAATGAAAGAAAAGTCTCCAGTTGAAACATGGTAGCCATTTTGAGGCAAAATGTTTGCAACAGCAGCCACCATTAGGTGTCTTTATCTGTGTCTAGACCATCATGAGACCAGCCTTACAGCATCTGTCAGTCCCTGCAAAAACTCCCTGGGTACCATAAAAGACCGGGCCCCCTCACTAAAGGAACTGAGGCTAGAGAACCCAGTGGGGACCCATAGGAAGGTATAGAGAGAAATAAAGTGATCTGCTGTTTTTTTTTTCTCACTTTCATTCCACCACGGTGTACACCATGCATCGCCATGAAGGCAGATGGGGGAGGTGGAGGTGGAAATAAAACATGCATGAGTCGCCTGCAGCCCAGGAAAATAATTACTGTCATTTAGCAGACATGTAGAGGAGAGCAGCGCAGCCCAGTCTGCCCACAGTATACCACCACACTCCCTGCATACCGATGAACTGGAGGCAAAACAGAGAGGTAGGGACGCACTGTCTGGGAGAGGGTTGAGAGATAGCAAAATGTTTCCATGTTTGATTGTAATAGATACCATGGTTTACTTTAGAGGACGTTTTCACATGTCACTTACAGATGACAGAATCCTTTCAAACTGTTGAAATCAAAAGAAATTAAACAAAGACACTTTCCTTTTCATCTGTCCCTTCTCTCACAGGAGGTCCAACATTGCTTGCATTATGGAGCACTATTCTGGCTCCAGTACTCTCAATTGACACAAGAAGTACAGTATGTTTCTCCAGAGATCAGAGAAAAAGATCTGACCTCTGTGTCTTGGCTGAGGGTAAATCAAGCGCTCCTTCTCTCTCATTTAGTCTGTCACTCATCTCTTTTCTCCCCCTTCCTCTATTTTCTCCACATCTGTCCATCTTCTTTCTGTCTTTTCCACCTTCCCTTCCATTTGCCTGGAGTCAAACCACAGCACAAATTTATAGATGTGGAGGGATGCCAGTGGAGGTCAAATGCGTGAGCAGCTTCCCGTCTGCCTCCCCTATCATTCTTTATGGCTGATCTATCGTGGCGGAGCCTTCATTACCCTGAATTATATGCTGCGATTATTACCTCTCCCCCCTGGCCTATGCAGCATGGCCCTGGCCTTATCATCTTATCATCTTACCCAGGAGGAACGTAATATAGGGAACTCTGGATATATAGCGCAACATCTGCCTCCAACATGACTCCACTGCAAATCTTTGAACTTTACATCTTTACATTCACAGTATGTGATCTATGTGGTGTATGACTGGGCTTGCTGGTTTATTTGTGGAGCGCTATAAGGGGCTGCAGAGGCATATTGCCTGCTGTGGGTGTGGGATGCAATGCTGTTTACAGTAAGATCCATCAGTATTTGGACAATGACACAATTTTTGTATGATTGCTTCTGTACACAACTACAGTAGATTTCAATTTGGATTCAAGCTGATAACTGTCAGTGAATTGTCCCATTACTTTTGAGCCTCTGAAAATGGGGGACCATGTATAAATACGCTTGTAGTTCCTCAAAGGTTAATGCAATACTTTTGTTTAAACCCCTTGAATTAAAGCTGAAAGTCTGCATTTCAGTCACATCTTGATCATGTGACCTAAAATGGTGTACAAAGGCAAAATTACAAAAATTGTGTCATTGTCCAAATACTTCCACCTCACTGTAAATTCTCTAGGTTTAATTAGACTTACTGACCCACCAATGTTGGGGGATCCTCTGACTGACTTAGACCATGCATTCTACAGAAGCTACATAAAACCTCAGTACCGCTATGAAGTACAGCTATCTGCAGTGTAGTATTTGAATGTACTGCCACATTTTGTACAGTATTTTCCCTTTGGCCCCTCAGATGCAGAAGCTTCCACAGGCTTATTTTCTTCCCATCTGGTTTTGATGTTTAGGGGAAATGCAGCAATGACCCAACTGCAAAGAAATCTGGTTTCTAAACTAAAGACTCACCCTCATAGAGTCAAGAGTTTGCAAATTATATCCTGAAAATTAATACGGGATAAAATCACTTAGTTTGGACTCCTGTTGATATTGTTCCTCTCCTCACCAACACAGTGTCATTACAGATGTTTAGTATCGCAACTTTGGTGCCAGTGTGAAGCCTGATAATCTGGGAACTCAGCAGGGTGTTCAGATAGCAGCAGTCTTGGCAGTCTTGATATACTCTACTTTTTCACAAGTCATTTTCGAGTGGGCGCACTGAGAGAACCTGTGCTGAATCTTGGTGTAAATATCAATGCAGGCACAGAAGGGGGTAACAGACAAGGACTGGATGACACACACACTGCAGTAGCTTCATCATCTAGGCTGCAAATCAGATATATCTCTCAGGGGTTTTGCAGAAGTTTTGCCTTACAGATATCTTCCTGTAATATCAGGCACAGCGAAACAAATTCTTTTGTTCTGGTGAAACCTCTGTAGATGCAAATGCACACCAGGTGGAGCCACAAGTATAGCTACAAATATTGTTTTCAAGCTGGAAATGTGTCATCGGGCTAAAAGTACTAGTAGATTTTGAGATTAGTAATAACATAATTTTTAAAAAACAACAATTTTCTATTTATAATATGAGATTCATTTATGAGAACAATTTGATATTACAACCATGTCTCAGTCCAATGCAGTACAACAGAACCATAACATAAAGCCCCCACATGAACTTAAAATGTGAATAACCTCCTCCAAAAAAATGAATATTAGAATTTTTATCAAAATAATTTTTCTTTAGGCCATATCAAAACATTGTACTTAATAATGTGGCTTCATATATTAAATTTTTGTCAGTGGAACATTACGATGGGCAATTTTTTATTACTGCAGCTGATCCAGATGTCTAGCATCATCAGACATTGCTGCTTAGTCTAATGTGTGTTATGTAAAATGCAGTCATAAGAAACTGTAAAATACTAAACAGCAGTATGAAAATATTTATATTTTTTTCTTAGCGTCTCTAAATCATCTTAAGAAAAGATTTAAGCAATAATTTAATCGATCTTGTAAAAAGTGTTATCTGTGTAACTCCTCTGTGTCATAAACATCTACTGATGCCCAAGACCTGTTAAACGCTAACTGATCCACACACCACTGAACTGTGTAACTTGGTTTGATGAATTATTGTCACTCACTTACCATGAAAGCTGCCAGTGATACTCATAGTACTCTAATATAAGCCCCAGCAAATGAACAAATGTACTATTCATTCCTGTTCAATGACTTCTTAAAGACAGCTGGTCAAACTTTTGTAAGAAACTACTAGACAATGTTAAAGATTTTAATTGTAATAATGGGCAGGAGTACACCAGACAAGTTTGGGAAGCCAGATAGTACAGAGAGTTGGACATTGCTAGCTTCAGTCTTTCAGGAAACTCGTTGACAGTAAGAAATAATAACACCAGACTTGATCTTTGAAGTGGTCCTCCAGCAAATACCACTATAAAATTTTGCAATCTCACCAGAGACAGATTATAAAACAGAATGGTCAGAATCAATACAGCAGAGATGAAGATATCCAAACTTTAGTCAGTCGTATGAGTCATGCCCCAAAACAGCTGGTCCAGCAATTCCCATCAAGCAGCTCAGTAATATGTTTCATCAGATCCTTCCTGCTTATACTTACAGTATGTGTTTGAGACTCCTCACCTCTAGTTTGTAAAGCATTCAGAAATACATTGTTTTTCAGACTTTAGAAACGAAACTCTTTACTGAGCCACTGTTTTCACTGGCTGAGAAATACCATCCAAGCTGAGTAAACTGACTAACATTTATGAAATTCATTTCTACTACCAAATTAGAGCTTCAGTATTGGACCCATCTGCATTATGTTAAGAATTTTTTTGCCAGTGATAAATGGCTTTTTTAATGTACACATTTAAAATTCATGGGAAATATTTTGGTTCCAGTAAGTACAGTATTTGGGAAGAAGTAGTGGGCCATGACATCCCATTCTAAATTCATAGGCATTTACATGGAGTTGGTCCCGCCTTTGCAGCTATAACAGCTTGCATTCTTCTGGGAAGGCTTTCTACAAGATTTTGGAGTGTGTCTGTAGCATTTTTTACTCACTCATCCAGAGCATTTGTGAGGTCAGATGCTGATATTGGACAAAAAGGCCTGGCTTGCAATCTCAGTTCTAGTTCATCCCAAAGAGGTTTCATAGGGTTGAGGTCAGGGCTCTGTGTGGGCAAGTTTGGTTCTTCCACTCCTCCAGTCATGCCTTTATGAAACTTGCTTTGTGCACTGTCATGCTGGGACAGAAAAGCAAACTGTTCCCAAAAAATCAGAAGCATAAAATGGTCCTAAATGTCTTGGTAAGCTTAAGTATTGTGATTTCTCTTCACTGGAACTAAGGGGCCCAGGCAAACCCTCAAAAATTCAACCTCCTCCTCTACCAAACTTTACAGTTGGCTTGGCATAATGCAGTCAGGAAAGTAACATACTCCTGGTGTTGACCAAACCCAGACTCATCCATCAGTGTGATAGAGAAGCATCACTCCACAGAACAGATTTCCACTCTTTTTGAAACCAGTGGTGATATTTTTTGCATCACTCCATCCAACACTTGACATTGTGCTTGGTGATGTGAGGCACGAGGCTCCCAGTGCACAGTTTTTGTACTGATGTTAATGCCAGAGCAGGTTTGGGAGTCTACAGTTGTTGGTGTCAGCAGAGCATTGTTGACTTTTATGACCCTGCTCTGTAATTTTACTTGGTTTGCCACTTCATGGGTCAGTTGCTGTAGTTCCTTCCACTTTGCAATGATACAAATTACAGTTGATTGTGGAATATCTAGGAGAGAAGAAATTTCACCAACTGACTTCTTGTAAAGGTGGCATCCTATTATGGCACAACATTCAAATTCAGTTCAGTTCGGTGTTTGATTTTACCTGTGGCAATGGGACTGAATGAAACACCTTAATTCAGCGATCAAGAGGTGTGGGCCAATACTTCTGTCCACATTATGTATGTGGGTAAAGAAATAATCCAGTAGCTAATGTTCACACCCTTGTTTTGGGCCTCACTATATGTAGAATATCCTATGCAACATTTACACTTAAACTCTTGGACATTGAGATTGGAACAGTGGGCCATAACGTGAAGTACCCATACCTTTTAAACTACAACCTTTGAATTACAAATATGCAACATTCCTTTACACTTGTGTGAACTTTGCTATTTTTCCATGATGCAACATTTATTGTTTGTAGTATTTTTTTGTAGTTTAATACAAAACAGTGTGAAACAAAGACAGAAAAGAACAAGGGCGAAGGCCATGTAGCACATACAAGGCCATCAGTTCCACCAATGGGCACAATTACAGAACTTGTTGTGTTGTATCATGTCCTAAGTGTAAGTACAGACTCAGGAGGGGGAGGTAGACAGGATTTAGATGGCACACACACGTACAGAAACGCACACTTCTTACCTCCCAGTGTGTTGCTATATCAGGCAGTCAGGCAGGGAGTCAGGGAGCAGTAACAGGGCTATTAGGACTCTCAGGGACCCTATCGATCTCCTCATTGATCCCCTCCTGCCTTGGCTGGTTCAGACTACTGTGTGGGTTTATACAGTTACTCCAGGAAAGAGCAGTGAAACACTACAAGTTAAGAGCACATATAACAGCAGAGCACAGACATGAAAAGGGAAGCAAAAGAGTCACTTAGAAAGCTGAAAACCTTCCTTTCCTATCTTTTACTTACCACTACCCCCAACACACACACACACACACACACACACACACACACACACACACACACACACACACACTTTTGTTTCTTAAAACAAGCTTTATGTTCACAGTTCTTTCTTTTTTTTGTTTGCTCTCAAAAATATTTCCAAAAGGATAAAATGACATCATGGCTGAAGAGGGAAGTGAATGTTTAAACAGTGTAAAGAGGTTAACTTTGAGCTGAGATTTATAATCTGTGACAAAATAGCAAAGAAACTTTGCCACAATCCCCAGTGTGATAGAGCATCAACATGGTTATTAAAACCAGGCAGGCTGGAGCCTTTATTCTGCTTCAAGCTGGGTCATATTAAAGTTACATATGTGACTAAAGCAATAAGACATACTTTGCTCCACATGATGAACCTATCAAATTTGTTTTTGTAGATGAAAGGGATTTTTTATGTGTATATTTCAAATCTTTCCTCATCAAATGATTACCAAGCAGAACTGCAGGGCTCTCACTCTGTAGCCACTGGCATAAGCAAAAGACAATAATCCAGCAGTGCCCCCGGTGGATCTGTCATGGTACTACTACTGCAACAAACTGTCAGTTTTGCACACACTGTACTGTCTATGCATAAATTGCCCATGTGTATAGAACATAGTTATCCAAACAATATTAATATTGATAAAAAATATTATTGATTAAGTGAATAACCATGTAACAAGTGTGGTTGTGTACTGCTGAGTGTGCTGTGTGACCCTGATTAATGATAGAGGATGGCAGGTCCTCATCAGAGTCCATCTGATTAATAACTGACCCTTCAGCCTTTTCCTCACAACTAATGGCTCCCTGTCTCACTGTCTATTATTATCACTCAATAATGAGATCTAAAAGAAGGTGTGTGTGTGTGTGTGTGTGTGTGTGTGTGTGTTTGCGTGTGTGTGGGTGTGTGTGTGTGTGTGTGTATGTGTGTGTGTGCGGGCAATGGAGAACACACGTAGTTTATCATCTGTTTCCTTGTCTAAAACCTCTTGGCGTGATGGAATGTAAATAGATTTATTTAGTCGGTACTTTTCAGTAGTCTACTTTAATTCATTTCAGTGCTACTTTATACCATCACTCCTATAAATGAAGAGAAATGTAACACTTTTTACTGCATTAGTTTTGCTTAGTGTTATTTTACAAGTCAAGATTTAACATTTTTAAAAGACATGAAATAAATCATTATAGGTTAAATATTGTAGAAAACAGTTACTTTTACAGTCATATGAAAAGGAAAGTTTTCACCAGACTCTATGCAGTCATGAAAATCTAAGTACGCCCCATGTTTCAATAGCTTCCAGAACCACCTTTAGAAGCAACAACTTGAAGTTATCATTTTTGTAATGACTGTATCAGTCTTACATTGTTGGGGGGGAACTTTGGACCTCTCTCGTTTCTTCATTTCGTTGAGGTTAGAGAGCATTTATTTACGCATGGCTCTCCTAAGGTCCTGCCACAGCACTCCAATCAGGTTGAGGTCTGAACTTTGACTGGGCCATTGCAGCACCTTGATTATTTTTTATTTCAGCTGTTCTAGATTTGCTGGTGTGCTTGGGATCATTGTCCTGTTACATGACCCAGTTTCAGCTGAGCTGTGCCTATCAACAGATGGCGTCACATTTGACTCTAGAATACTTTAGCACACAGAGGAGTTCATGGCTGACTCAATGACTGTAGGGTGCCCAGGTCCTGTGACTGCAAAACAAGCCCTAATTATCACCCCTTCATCACCGTACTTAACAGTTGACATAATGTGTTTGTGCTGATATGCTGTGTTTGGTTTTTGTTAAACATGGCGCTATGCTTTATGGTCAAATACCTCCACTTTGGTCTTGTTCATCAAAGGACATTGTTCCATTAGTCTTGTGGTTTGTTCAGATGCAACTTTGCAAACCTAAGCCATGCTGCCATGTTCTTTTTAGAGAGAAGAGGCTTTCTGCTGACAACCTTTCCAAAAAAGCCATACTTGTTCAGTCTTGCTTGCTTTCTGCCAATGGAAACTGCAGGCTGCAGTGCATTTTGTTCATTATTCAGTATAAATAAACAATATCCCTCAGGGTCCCGTTGGTTCCCTCTCTTTCTCCTCTGATGTGTGCATGTGTGTGTGTGTGTCAAGACAGGCATGGTGCACTTCTCTGGAGGTATGGCAAGTGGCTGGCTCAGGAGCACACCTGTTTTATATTGCTTATCCTTCCTCCGGTGATTTAAAAAACAGCTTTACCAATCAAGCATCACCACTTCATTACGGCACCTTAGTGGTAACTCGTAGGCCAGTCTCTAGCCTAGTTTTCTCTGATTTACCAGTCATTCATTTTCAGAATACTTACCAAGTTTCTCCCCTGTCTCAGATCCTATCGGTGACCTCCCCGGCAGTTTGATGTAGGTTATGCTCTGTCAATTCAATTTTATTTTATTTATGTTGTTCCAATTCACAGCAAAAGTCACCTCAAGTCACTTTACAATGTAAAGTAAAGACCCAACAGTATCAGAGAGAAAACCCCAACAATCAGACTATCCCCTATGAGCAAGCACTTGGCAACAGTAGGAAGGAAGAACTCCCTTTTAGCAGGAAGAGACCTCTGGCAGAACCAGGCTCAGGGAGGGGCAGCCATCTGCCTCAACCGGCTGGGGGTGAGGGGAAAGAGAAAAGAAAAAGGAGAGCAAAAAGAGAAACAGACTATGGGAGAGAGAAGACAAAATTTAATGACATGCAGCAGTGGCAAATGCATGGGGAGTGAAAAGAGGTGATAGAGAAGAAATGCACAGCACATCATGAGAACCTCCCCACCCCAGCCTAAGCCTATTGCAGACTAACCAAGCTCTAACTATAAACTTTATCAAAAAGTTTTGAGCCTAATCTTAAAGGTATAGAGGGTGTCTGTCTCCTGATTACAAACTGGGAGCTGGTTCCACAGGAGATGAACCCGATAGCTGAAGGCTCTGCCTCCCATTCTACTTTTAAAAACTTTAGGAACAACAAGTAGGTCCAAAGTGCTCTGTTGTTCCATCAAGAGGCAGATATCTCCCCAGATTCACTCACCTACTTGTCTGCAGTCTACCTGAGCAATAGAGATACTGCTCAGTGTTCCCACACCTTCCCTTGGCCTTGTTGGACTCTGTTTTAGAGATTACCTGCTCTAGTTTCAGGCTCAGTTGAGCTCCTCCCTGAGTTCTATAATCAGTTTGGTTTTCAATAAAGACTTTAAACCTGTGCCCTGTTTTAGAGTCTACCTTTGGGTCCTTTGCATCTGTCTATGAAAAGACATTTTTGTTGAAGGATTTAGAAGGCATTTTAGTGTCCCTCGTAATGTAGTGGTTTATATGTTCGCCTCACAAGCAAAAGGTCCCTGGTTTGATTCCAAGTGGGGTCACAAGTCCCTCTCACCATGGAAGGTGGCATCAGAAAGGGCATAAAACCTCTGCTAATTTACCAGTGTGGATTAATCCACTGTGGTGACCTCTTGGGAAGAATACAAAGGAGTAGCTGAAAGTTTTAGAAGGTATTTTAAATGTTGTGAGATTAAAAGATACATTCTCACACAGCTGAACTTAGGTTGAAGGAAAGAATTTAAAATATCGTTAAGCTGTTATTTAAATAAGTCATTTTAAACACTAAGTTGGTGGCAGCGTGTGACCAGAAGATGATAAAAGAGAGATTTGGGTGACAATATCAACTACAGTAAGATTTCCTGCACCTGAAGAAACAAATAATAAAGGCTACAAAACAGCAATGAAGGGACATAACATATACAGTATGGACACATTTTAATCTATTTCCTTTGACCTTTGAAGTGGTCAAAGGACTCTTAACACTCTTAACACTGATAGTCACATCAGTAACAATGCTCCTTATCTGTACTATATACTGTACATATATACATATAAATGCATAGATTCATCTACACCTAGCTTATAAATAAGAAATACTGTATTCCTTATTCATATTTATGGTGCTATATATGCATCAACAATACCTGAATATGTCAGCGTTTTCTTGTAGCTACTGAATGGAGTAGTAGCAAACATTTAATATTACTTGAGATTATCTCAAGTAATCTGTTAATGACAGAAGCCCTAATAATGAAACAGCTGCTATGTTTTGAGGATCCTATCAGTTTATTTTTATCTTTTCCTTGTGGTTGCCTGCAGTGTGCTGAACAGGTGCATGTCAGGGAACAGCTCCTTCAAATGTGGTTTTCAAAGGCCTGAAAACACATACTTATATACAGTAACATATACATTTTTATACAAGTAAAACAAGTCAGAAGAGGAAAGCAGGAAACACTTAAAGCCAGGATTTCTCACCTACAGTCAAGCTGTTGTAATGACACAGACACTGAAATCCCCATGGGCAATGATGCATTCCCAGATGAAAATTACACACAGCACCAGAGGACACTTGTTCCTGATTATTCCCTGGCTGTCTGCTATGTACAGCCAGCAAATTGCAGTACCATTTATTTAGTACAGGTCAGCCTATTCATACTATCAGTCATGCCAATTTGCTGTAACAGTGCTAGAGGTAAAATCGTCAGAAAGCCCATTCAGTTTTCAGCCGTTTTCAAATTCAGACATTGGTTTCAGCGTAAAGTTTCTGCACTGCTGACAGTACTAGAGTTTGAAGTCTCACAAGGCATTACAACATTCATCAAGCTTTTGAATGTTTAGATCAGCCAAGCTTTATGGCTTGCTCAAAATTTATGGGGGACGCTGTTAATGCAAATCACTTAGTAATTTCTGCATACTGAGAAGCTGATATATGACGTGTTCCTCAGACATAAGGGTGTGCTGTTAAAAAACGTTGTCATGGTGCAATATTGAGATACAAGTTTAACTCTAAACTGATAAGACTGATAAGGTTCATAAAACCATTACACTAGGAAAAAGCAAATAACAGATCTGATGACTATGCTGCATTCATAAAAAATGTTGAGGGGGGTGTGGACAGATTTCATTCATAATATCATTCAGGAATAGCCTTGAATAGGCTTGAATAGCCTTGAATAGCCTTGCCATTTATAATTAGGCTAAGATAAAGATACTGGCACTTAATCACGGGCAAGGTGCAATCTAGAGACTAGAGATCAGAGGTAAACAGAAAAGCAAAACAGTCATGAATGTCACGTAATAGATCCTAATTCTTTTAGATGCCAATGAAATTTTGTCTTTGTACAACTTAAATATTTGTGCATTCAGTTGCTAAATTAATTGAATTTAAAAAGTCAGTGATTTATATCTGTGTGTACAAACTTTGTACTAACCTTAGCAGATTTTTTACACTGAAGACAAAATTAAGAAAGCCTTTACTACAGCAAAGCATCAATGGTAAATGTGAAAATGGAGTGTGACCACTTACACCAGAGTTTATTGCTCCTCTTTATGCAACAAGGAAGTCATACTTTCACTATAAAATAGGTTTAAACATTAGAGGCTGTTGTAAGCATGGAGGCCAAAGTACATGGACAGAATTCATGTTTGCCCAATCTCAGATTTAAGAGGAATGAGAAAAAAAGGATAAGCCTGTAGAGAGTAGCATTTAACATAAATGAATGTATAAATAAATATATATGAATCACCATTTAAGGTTTATTCAAAAACTGCCTTATAACATTTTGATGTTATTTTCATGTGCCATAGCTCATGTCATGGTTTTACAATCCTGTGTTGTAGTTTTCTATGATTTTGAAGATGGTTTCAAAATTGCATTTTGTTACAGATGCCCTTCTTCTTCTTCTTCTTCTTCTTCTTCTTCTTCTTCTTCTTTCGGCTGTTCCCGTTAGGGGTCGCCACAGCGGATCATCTACCTCCATCCCATCCTATCCCTTGCATCCTCTTCCCTTACACCCACCCTCTGCATGTCCTCCTTCACTACATCCATGAATCTTCTCTGTGGTCTTCCTCTTCTCCTCCTGCCTGGAAGCTCCATCCTCAACATCCTTCGTCCAGTAT
>VUQH01081874.1:0-15851 GCA_015106775.1 Etroplus canarensis | reverse complement strand
ATTTGGAGGAAAAAGGGGGAAGCTTGTAAACCTGAGAACACCATCCCAGCTGTGAAGTATGGGGTTGGCAGCATCATGCTGTGGGGCTGTTTAGCTGCAGGAATAACTGGTGTACGTCATAAAATAGATGGCGTCATGAAGAAAGAACATTATGTGGAAATATTGAAGCAACATCTCAAGCCATCAGCCAGGAAGTTGAAGCTTGAGCACAAATGGGTCTTCTAAATGGACAATGACCCTAAGCATACCACTAAAATAGTCACAAAGTGGCTTAAGGACAACAAAGTCAATGTTTTGGAGTGGCCATCACAAAGCCCTGATCTCGACCCCACAGAAAATTTGTGGGCAGAATTGAAAAGGCGTGTGTGAGCAAGGCGGCCTACAAACCTGACTCAGCTACACCAGTTCTGTCAGGAGGAATGGACCAGAATTCCAGCAAACTATTGTGAGAAGCTTGTGGAAGGAAACCCAAAAAGTCATACAGTTTAAAGGCAATGATACCAAATACTAAGGAAATGTGTGGAAAATTCTGACTTCAAAGACATTGATAAAAAATCTTTCTAAAATATTATCTCTCTCATTATTGCAGCATTTAGCAAATAGAAATAATTTTGGCAATCCTAACTGACCTGAAACAGGAGAAGTTTGGTCTGATTTAATTTCAGACGGTGAGAAAAAATGTCTGTGTTTTTTAACAGTAAGGCACCAGAATGAGAAGCCGACTTGAAAGAAACACACTGTGCCAACTGCCAGTGACCAAAACACTCAGCAACAACTTGAGAGAGGTCAAAGGTGGTCGAGCAAAGATCTTCTGTTCCATCTTTGAACATATCCACTCTACTCGTATGAACTCACCTCAAAGGCTAAGGGCACATGATGTCACCTGAACCCGTTCAATTTGCTGATCAAGACTGTGAGAGGCAGCTGAAAGCTCACCAGCAGACCTTCGATTATTTTACTGTGTTGCATTCAAACAGAACCGTACACACACCTGAACACTCTCCTGTTGTGCTTGTGATTCTGAAGCTTACCATCTGTATGACTGATTGATTAAAGGCTCCTCCAACATCCACTTTCACCCTGGCCTCCTGCCAGAAGACAGGGAACAAAACAAAGAGTGAAAAAGTGTGTGTGTGTGCGTGCTTGCGTGTGTGTGTGTGTGTGTGTGTGTGTGTGTGTGTGTGAACATTATCATTAACACAGATTTAATTGTAGTAGTGAAAGAAAAGAAAGGGGGAAAAGTAGAGAGCAGAAGCTCTGTGAGTATTGATTTACACAGCGCTTGGGGCTAATGGGAAATTTATCTCCTCAACTCTACTGTGACGTGAGGGGAGCAGACTGAATGTAATATAACACACACAGAGAATATGAAATTCAATTTCAATATTCCTGAAGAACAACTGGAGGAGACTGGATGTGAATGAATTATCCATGCTACTGCAGTGCTGTTTCTTATTGCTGCCTTTGAATAGTTATCGTCGATGAGTAAAATACCACATACAACAACTATTATGACTGTTTCAAGTGCCGTATATAAATCTGTGCATTTGTACTTTGTTGCCTCTTAATAAATACATAAATTATACATGTTTCATGAACTACTGTCATTTAAACCTTTCAAAGACTTGATACATGTTTCTGTGTTACCAAGATTCAAATATTAAGAACATAAATCTTTAAAGATGACTGCTGCCATGACTTCTCATGATGATAATTACTATATGACATGCATACGTTACTGGTTCTCCAAAAAGACCTATTCACTCTCTCATTATTCTTGTAAAACAGTCAATGTACATATAAAGTCTGCAAAATCTTAAAAATTGATGTAAAAGAGAATATTATGATGACATACATTAGAGTTCAATACAGGCATGTTTTGGAATATCACAGTAACACACAGCTGGTAATTTAATTTCCATCAGTGTGTATCTTGTAAAGAAGGATGTGTTACACACTAAGCTTAGCTCAGCGTTAAGAAACTGCTAGGCTAGCTTTGTCAGACGTGAAAAAATACACTGCTCATCAACTCCAACGTCTCCTTGATGTGGGAACTGTGTCGATGCAGAAGCTGCAAGTGGAGCTGTTTTAGTTGGCAGTGCGATAGACTGGAAGCACTGTGGTACTGCGGCTTCAGCACGGCTGCAATAACACAGGCACAGAGAGGCTCCTGTTCTGCACTATACTGTATCATCTGCTGGTCTTCTGCTACGTCACCGCACCCTGAAACTCCGCAGCAGCATGGCGACGGCTGAGCACATGAAACAAGTTCAGTATACAGGGGACGTCTTTGTGTTTTCTGTTTTCACTTACCCTAACACCAGCGATCATTTCAGGCAATCGCACAAAGGTGGTTTGTCGACTTCATACGTTTTTGCAGCTCTGAACCAATCCCAACATGTAGACTTGTCTACTGGCAGCAGAGGGGCAGAACAAACTATAATACTACAAAAATTACGAAGACGTTAAAACATACAACAGTTCATTACATACACCTTGAACGTACCACGCTGGACCCCCTTTTAACTTCAAAACTGCCTTAATTCGTACTGGCACAGATTCAACAAGCTCCTCAGAGATAACTGGTTCATACAGACATGAAAGCATCACACAGCTCCTGCAGATTTGTTGGCTGCACATCTATAATGGGACTCTCCCCTTCCTCCACTCTGCTCAGTTGGCACTAAGAGGCCCAAAGTGTGCCAAGAAAACATTCCACACACCATTACACCACCAGCAGCAGCCTGAACAGTTGATACAAGGCAGGATGGATCCTTTCATATTTCTTATGCCAAATTCTGACTGTACCATCTGAATAGTCCAGCAGAAATTGAGACTCATCAGAAAAGCAACATTTTTCCAGTCATATGTTGTTATTATAGCTCCAGTTTGCTGTTCTTAGCTGACAGTGTGTTTGATGTTTAATTTCATGTATGTATGTATGCATATATGTATTTATGTACTATTATTATTATTGTTAGTATTATGTATTACACCTCATGTGGTCTTCTGCATTCTTCTGCTTCTGCATTGTTGCCCTCGTATTAACTTGAAGAAACGTGACCTGGCATCAAACAAGGCGTTTAACCCAGAAAACTGACACTCACTGGATATTTTCTCTTCTTCAGACCATTCCCTGTAAACCCTGGAGCTGGTTGTGCAGAAAAATCCCAGTAGATCAGCAGTTTCTAAAATACTAAGACCATCCTTTCTAGCGCCAACAACCATGCTACATTCAAAGTCACTTAAATCACCTTCTGATACTCAATTTCAGCTTCAGCAGATCGCCATGACTGTGCCTAAATGGCTAAATGCACTGAGTTGCTGTCAATTGATTGGCAAATAAGATATGCGCAGTGGAATAGGTATGTCTAATAAAGTGGCCAGTGAGTGTATGATTCAGGCTAAAAGCAATAGTGTTCCTGTAGGAAAAAGCTGGAAGAGAAAGCAAAACATTAAAAAAAAAATTAAAGATTAAAAAAAAAAAATCAGAAAACTGCAGTGTGAATGCATAAGTTAATGTGCCTGTGAGCTCACTGCCCCATCATTGTACATTGGTTTTTAATTACAGTTTATTCTGTTAAATTAATGTCTCCTTAAATGTCTTCTCATATAAAAACTTAAACCTTTTATTTTAGCTGCAGTTGGTGGGGTTAAACCAATCAAGGAGCCAATAAAAATAAATGTCAAAAAATCATTTAAAGTTGCAAGTAGTTTCACCGTTATGTCGTATAAATACAAGAATTCAGTGCTTTCATCAGTCTTTAACTTATCAGTATTCTAAAAGAAATGAAGTGCTGCTGAAACTGCTTGCAATCCAACAGGAAATCAATGCACCGAAAAGGACAGGAGGGGGCATTCTTCTGCAGGAGCTCTCATGCAGGAGCTGAGGAAGTGGAAGAGCGTGTATTTGTAAAAGCTCACAAACGGCAACTGTTCAGGGCGTGTGTCAATGTGTGAAACCAGCAGTTTGCCAATATAACACTGTTAGCATTGCTAGCCTACGATAGTCTTACTTGAAGAGTAAGAATACGTTTGTTTCTAGTGAGCTGATGGGGTGATATTGATTTTACCACCACCATCCACCCTTACGCTGTCCCTTAGAGAGGTAATAGTAAATGTAATCATTGATCCATGTAGGTGTGTCATATGTGTTTCTGATCATGAAAGAAAAAAATCAATTGGCACATCTTCTGTTTTCTCAGGAAGAGGCCCTTGATGTCTGTGTGCTAAGCGAGTGCTTTGGGGTACACCTCAGGAAGTTATTACTAATTTTATGTAGTTTTCAGTTTGCCCATCAGAATCAGAATCAGAATACTTTATTAACCCCCGGGGGGAAATTGCTGGGTACCCGGTCGGAGAAAAGACACTTGTTATAATTGCAAATTTCATCGTGGTGGTGATCTGTACATGGATTTAACTGTTCCTAAGCCCTTGGTCCCAAAATGAATTAGTTATTTCCACTGGCAGACCACTCTCACAGCTCTGCCAGTGGTGTGGTCCGGAGTTCTCAGGTCCCCAACATCCAGGGGTTGTTTACCAGACAGGAGGGGCTCTCTTTTTTATTATTGTGGCTATGTTGTGGAGAACCACACATGCAGAAATGATTGGACTGGCCCAGTCTGAAGCCGCCCTTAGACCACACACGCAAGCAGAGCAGGCTTTCAGAATACTGAAGGTCATTTTGTTCCTGGGTCTGTTTTGGTAAGGCCTACCTTGAATTGATTTTGTGGCCCATCATCAAGTTCAGGACGGTGGGGGGGAGTCGTTAAAAATATTTGACAGGAATAACCCCTATCTCCAATCAGCACTCCAGTTTCACATTTTGTGAAAATAACAACAAAATATGCAATGTAGTTGCCATACCTTGCTCTAATTTGTGGTACAGTAAAGACTCTCTGAATACTTGGGAGTCATGTGTGACCAAGCCGCTTGGCATTAATGCTGGTGACCATGCACTGGCCACAAAGAATTGTGTTTACACCACTTCCACAAACTAAGAATTGTAAAGCCAGTGTCAATATGCATCAGAAATGTGCTGTAGTGAAGAAAAAGATTTTTAATTGTGACCTCTGCCAGTGCTAAAAGACAATATTAATACTCTTTCCCTAATGCCCTCTCTCTCAGTTGTGCCAGTCACCCCGGGGAAACCAATAGAGTAAACTGCATTTAATATACAGAAGTACATTGGTTTGCATTACTAGCAGATGTAGGGGTTGCTGTGGTTCAGGAGTTAGAGAGGCTCGTCTTCTGATTTGAAGGGAGCGGTGGTTTGATCCCCAGCTCCTCCAGTCTGCATGCAAAAGCATCCTGGACACTGAAGTGTGAGTGTGAGTGTATGCAAGATAGTTAAAGCACTATATAAATGTGTTTGTGTGCAAATCCTTGAGTAAGTCTTACAGTAAAAAGTGCTCTGGGTGCTCAGTTAGAACACAATAGTGCAGTATAAGTACTAGCCCATTTACAGATCAACTAGTCACACACAGGTCCATAAGTTTTTGGACGGTGACTTTTTTTGGAATTTTGCCTCTTTGTACTCCCACAGTGGATTTTGCAGATTTTCAGCTTTAATTCAAGGCATATAAAAAAGTTTTGAATTGACTGTTTAGAAATTAAAGACATTTTTATACACAGACCACTATTTTCAGAGACTCAAAAGTCATTGGACAACTGGCTGATAAGCAGTTTCCTGGCCAGGTGAGGCCTGTTTTCTCATTATTTCATGACAAATTACACAGATAAAAGCTCTAGAGTGGATTCCAAGTGTTGAAGTTGCATTTGGTAGCTGTTCACTGAAACTCTCAATACAAGGTCCAAAGTGTCATGTCTGGCTTGTGACTGTGCGGGTGCGGACCCAAATGCAGGACTCGAAGGCAGCCGGAGTACATAAAAAGGCTTCATTTGCCAAACCAAAAATACAAAGTCCGGAGAAGAGTGAAGACACTGTGAGGGAATGATGCAGCTGCAACACGAAGTGGAGTGAAGGCAACAACATCCAAACACACACACACTGGCAACGAAAACTCAGACGAGGATGCGACACCGAGCAGCGAAGGGAGAGGGAATAAATACACAACAGCTGGGCGATACAGGAGGGAGGAGTGCACAGCTGCCGACAATTGGGACCAGGAAGTAAACAAAGGCAGGGGCACCAGACAGAGTGGGTTTCAACATAAAACAGGAAGTGAAAACGAACAGGGAGGCACACAGACACAGGTCACAACCTACCAAGGGTGGGAGGAGGGGGCCTGGAACTGGAAGGCCAAAACAAAACACGGAGCAAAACCCTCACAAACATCTCCCGCAAAAAAACCCCACAAAAACAGAAGCCCAACACATAAGGCCCAGAGATCTACTCAGGAGGCTGGAGACAGAAGCCAAAAACACAGTCCAGGAAGCCGCCCCTCTGGCGGTCGGGAAAACACAGTCCAAGAAACCGCCCCTCTGGTGGCCGAGGCAGAGGCCGGTGAAGAGACCACTGCTCTGGCAGCCGAGGCGGAGGCCGGCAATGAGACCACCGCTCTGGCAGCCGAGGCGGTGGCCGGCGAAGAGACCACCACTATGGCTGTCGAGGGACCTGGTGCAGAGGTCCCCACACCGGTGGCTGATGGTGAAGCTGGTGGAGGAGCAGACTGGGCCGGGGAGCCATTCCCAAGACCAGAGGGTGGAGGAAAACAAAATGTGAGCGAAAGGTCGGAAAGACAGACAGATGACCTGAGGTAGGGGACCCTGAGCTAGGGACCAAGCTAACGGCAGTAAGGAAAGCCGGGGTGACAGACAAAGACACAGACTCAGGGACGTCGGACAGAGACACAGACACAGGGACGAACACATGAACACAGTCTGCAGGTACGGGCTCGCGTTCCGCAGGAACACGTCCTGCAGGTACCCCCAAGGAGGTATAAACGGCCCCGACAGCCGCGGGCGAGGAGATAGAATAAGCCACGCCAGCTGCGGGTGGAGAGATACAGGCTGCCACGGGCTAGGCGGAGAAACACAGACTGATAGGGGCCCTGATGGGGGAAACACAGACTGATAGGGGCCCTGACGGGGGAAACACAGACTGATAGGGGCCCTGATGGGGGAAACACAGACTGATAGGGGCCCTGACGGAGGAAACATAGACTGGTAGGGGCCCTGATGGGGGAAACACAGACTGATAGGGGCCCTGACGGAGGAAACATAGACTGGTAGGGGCCCTGACGGGGGAAACACAGACTGGTAGGGGCCCTGACAGAGAAACACAGGCTGGTAGGGGCCCTGGAGCGCAGACTGAGAAGCATAGCTCAGGAACAGAGGCTGAGAGACTGAGCTCAGGAACACAGACTGAGAAGCTTAGCTCGGGAACACAGACAGAGCAGCTAAGTTCAGGCACGCAGACAGAGAGGCTAAGCTCGGGGACAGAGACAGTGCGGCTAAGCTCGGGGACAGAGACAGAGCAGCTAAGCACGGAAGCACTGACTGAGCGGCTAAGCTCGGAAACACTGACTGAGCGGCTTAACTTAGGAATGCCGGCTGAAAAGCTTAACACAGGAACACAGGCTGGAAAGAGCTAATTCTTGAGGCTCACTCACCAGGACAGAAGAAAAAGAAGAGAGTGAATGCACCTCTGGCCCCTGAGAAGGCCTCTGCTCCTCTGAATCAGGACTGGACGCTTCACGCGGCTCCATGGATGCGGAAACCGGCGGTCCACTCTGGGACTGCCTGGAACGACGTCGCCTCGGGCGCAGTTTCCTCTTGCTGGCTGACCTGGAAGCTGGACTGGAATGCTCCTCTGCATGCTGCGTCGACGACGGCGACCGCGCCTCGGCGTGCAATTCCCGCGAAGACGACAGCTCCACAGCGTGCGGGTCCTGCGAAGACGGCAGCTCCACAGCGTGCAGGTCCCGCAAAGATGACAGCTCCTCTGCATTCAGCGGCAGCGCTAACGGCAATGGTGGAAGGGGTGAGGACCCCTGTGTGGCCAGGTCCTCCCCGAACATACCCACCATGACATCTCGCCTTGCCTTGTAAGCGACATGCCAAATCTCGAGCATGCCGGGGATGAGCTGCAGGTGAGGGTGGGACTCGAAGAGGTCAAGAACACGGAGGTACTGGACCAGCCGGCGCATCGGGCTCTCCTTCTGCCCTAGCGTCTGGGAAACCTCCCGCAGCACCTCACAAACCTCCTGCAGCTCATCTGGCTCGAACATGAAGTCCGCTGGGTCCTTTTTCTGGTTGCGTCCTTCTGTCAAGACTGGCTCATAAGTGTGCAGGTGCGGACCCAAATGCAGGACTCGAAGGCAGCCGGAGTACATAAAAAGGTTTCATTTGCCAAACCAAAAATACAAAGTCTGGGGAAGAGTGAAGACATGGTGAGGGAATGATGCAGCTGCAACACGAAGCAGAGTGAAGGCAACAACATTCAAACACACACACACTGGCAACAAAATAAATACACAACAGCTGGGCAATCGGATACAGAGGGAGGAGTGCACAGCTGCCGACAATTGGGACCAGGAAGTAAACAAAGGCAGGGGCACCAGACAGAGTGGGTTTCAACATAAAACAGGAAGTGAAAACGAACAGGGAGGCACACAGACACAGGTCATGACAGGACACCCCCCCAAGGGACGGCTCCCGACATCCCTCAAAAAAAAAGGAAAGAGGAGGATGCTGTCCAAGTTAAGGACAATATTGGACAATCCTTCCAATAATGGGGGGTGGAAGCTGAGGGAAGGGGATGTCGGCATAAGCCTGGAGTATTTCTAGATCTGGAAAAAGCAGTCAACGATGACATGGTAATTAATAAATTGGAACAATATGGAATCGGGGATGAGGTATTAAACTGGGTGAGAAGTTTCAAATCTTCAGAAACAATTTGTGAAGTTGGGTGCTAATGTATCCTCATCTTTGGACATTGTTTTTGGTGTACCCCAGGGGTATTATTATTCTTAATATTGTTAAAAACCAAAAAGCACAGTAGAAAATGATTAAACAGTTACTGATTAAAGTAATTAACTCTTGTTACTGGTTGCCTCAGATGGCTCAGCTGTACACAGAGTGCAGAGAGACCGTCACACATCTGAACCATATGTAAGCCTTACTGCCTACTGCACTGACCAAGGCTGGAAAAGCAAATGTGTTTAAACTTTCCTGAAGACCAAACGGGTGAAATCATGACTTTGGGACTGACAGAAGCTCTGAATTTATACTGAGAATATATACTGGATGTTCTGTGGTCTCTTTATTTGTAGGTTTGTATAGATTCAAATGGTTTTAAATTGTTGGAAAACAGAGGACAGGATACAGTACAAAGACAGATTATCTGAAATTATATTTCATATCAATACCTACTTTATTTACTTGGAACTGACCGAAGAATTTTCTTTGTGTTCTCCTGTAAAACTTGAAACTTTAGAATTTTAATTTTAGATATAAAATTTTAGAATTTAGAATTAAGTTTTAATTATAGTCAGGGAGTCCCAGTATATATCCTGTTTAAAATGTATGGCACATCATGAAGAGGAAAATCAGTTAATACACCACTGACTGTTGAGGAGCTGAAGGGTAATATCAAGTAAGAATAAACAAGATTTTTAATTACAAAAAGTACAAAAAATGAACTGCTCCAGTGCTGAATTGCCATTGGACAAGATACTTAACCCTTAATTGCTCCCAATGCATCTATCGGAGTGTGAATTTTTGTGTTAGTATGTGCTTAAAGGCAGAGAATTGAAATTGCTGTGTGAATGAAGGTTATATTGAAAAGTCCTTTGAGTGCTTAGTTGGAGTAGAAAAGGATTATATAAATAACAGTCCATTTTAAAATAATGCACTGAAAACAAAAAAATCTGTGAAATGTTAATTCATGTGAACAACTGACAAAAGCACAAAGAAAAGATTTTCAGTAGTTTGAAGCACACACACTCTGTGTCTATGAAGTCATTCTATTGTAGCTGCACAGAATGTGGTCTGGCATTGTTCTCCTGTAAAAAGACTGGATATCACCTTGACGGCAACGTCTATTAACTGTTGAAGTTTCAAACAAATTCTTGAAATTAGTGCAACTTTTCAATAAACTGGGTTTGTAATTCTTTGGCACCTTGCTGACGTTGAGTAGTATCTGTGAATACACAGATGTGCACCATGTGAACCTTCTCTAGAGTCTTTTTTGCATATATTTTCAAATTCTGCAAGGATATTCAGCCTCGTGTTTAAAGTATCAGTATACCTGTCAACACTCCACTTTTCCCAAGGTTACTCCTGTATTTTAAATCTCACTGAGGACATTTTCCTGTTTTATTTTCTGGGAAACTCCTTATTCCAGTCACATTTTGAATGAAGATACTACAAAAATGTAACTTTTTTACCCAGTGTTGCCTCATTACTTCTGTCACAGACAATTTTGAAGAAAAAAGCATGTTTTTGTTGTTTTTAAGAAAAAATATCCCTTTCATGCATGATGGACAGCTATTTAAAAGCCATTTTCCTTCATATGCATGTGTTTTACTATAGTGGGATATCAGTAAATACAGCAACACTCTAGGTCATGTTTGGCCCTAGTCTTTGAAATAATCTAAAATTAAATGGTTTAATTTAGGAACATTAAAAATATGTTATTACATAGCTTTTGCAAACTTTCACTTTATTTCACTTAAATTGTTCTTTTCATGTCTAAAAGGTAATAAAAACAGAGGAAAAAAATCTTCACTGAAAACGTCATATTTCATGCACGAAAGGGATATACTGCTAAAAAAATTTAAAGGAAGACTTTTTAAGTTTAGCATTAAGTCAGTTAAACGTCTGGGATATTGATTTGGTCAGTTAAGTATCAGTTGTTAGTTTCAGGTGGGCAACAATGAGCCCACCCCCAAAACAGGAATGTTTTACAGGTGGCGGAAACTGACATTTTTTCACTACAGCGGTTGCACAGGTAGTCCAACTCCTCCAGGATGGCACATCAATACATGCCGTTCCCAGAAAGTTTGCTGTGTCTCCCAGAACAGTCTCGAGGGCATGGAGGAGACTCCAGAAGACAGGCAGTTACTCTAGGAGACCTGGACAGGGCTGGAGAAGGGCCTCAAACCATTAGCAGGACCTGTATCTGCTCCTTTGTCCAAGGAGGAACAGTACACTGCGTGCATAATTATTAGGCAAGTGAATATGTTCTCATTTTTACGAAGACTTTCCAACTTCAAGCTGTATAAACTTGAATGCTTATTAGATTTAAGCATACAAGGTGCATTTGTGTAATGAGCGAGGGTGTGGCCTTAGGAGATGAACAGCCTATATCAGGTGTGCACAATTATTAGGCAGTTTCTTTATCTCAGGCAAAATGGGCCAGAAAAGAGATCTAACAGACTCTGAAAAGTCAAAAACTACAAAAAAAAAAAGAGAGAGAGATGGGATATTTTTGGTTTTTTGAGTTGCATAATAATTCTGAAAACTAAAAGTTGCCTAATAATTTTGCACACACATATTGTTGTACAAAAGCCAAAACCTCACTTTCACTTCCTTAAATATTCAGGTTTGAGGCTTATTAACATTTTGGATTGACCAAGAGCTCTGTTGTTGTTAAATAATAAAATTAATCCTCAAAAATGCAACTTGTCTAATAATTATGCACATACTCTATGAGTACTGTTAGAGCCCTAACAAAATGACCTCCAGGAGGCCACTGGTGCAAAAGTCTCTGACTAAACAATCAGAAACAGTCTTCATGAAGGTGGCCTGAGGGCCCGATGACCCCTAGCTGCCCTGTTACTCACTGCCCAGCACCATGGAGCTCGATTGGCATTTGCCATAGAATACCAGAATTGGCAGATCCGCCACTGGCGCCACATGAGAGCAGGTTCACCCTGAGCTAAGAAGCCATGAGAAACATTATGCTGTCTGTAACATCATTCAGCATGACTGGTTTGGTAGTGGGTCAGCGTTGGTCTGGGGAAGGACATCCATGGAGGGACACACAGACCTCTACAAGCTAGGCAACGACACCCTGACTGCCATTAGGTATTGGGCTGAAATCCTCGAACCCACTGTCAGACCTTATACTGGTGCAGTGGGTCCTGGGTTCCTGTTGGTGCACCACTGGCAGTGATATCATTGACTGGCCCTGACACTCACCTGACCAAAATCCAACAGAAAACCTCTGGGACATTATGTTTCAGTCTATCCAACACCAGGTGGCACCTCAGACTGTCCAGGAGCTCAGTGATGCCCTGGTCCAGATCTGGCAGGAGATCCCCCAGGACCCCATCTGTCATCTCATTAGAAGCATTCCCCAACATTGTCAGGCATACCGTGGGGGCCATAGAAACTACTGAGAACCATTTTTGATTTGCAGCAATGAAATTTTGGCTAAATGGACCAGCCTGCCGCATCACTTTTACTTTAATTTTTAGGATGTCTTTCACTTCAGCTCTCTGCAGGCTGACAATTTTTTCCCCATCAAACAATGTGTCATTCTTTCATGCCTAACACATTACCCAGTCAGTTTAGATATTCAGCATGATTTTTCCCATTGAGATCTGATGTGTTTTCAAAGTGTTCATTTAATTTTTTTTTGGCAGTTTATGAATAACATAACTGTCATAATATGTCACCAAAATCACTTCACACATCAACAACTTTCAGACCTATCATTCAAACATAAGGTGGGCAGGTATGCCACACTCAACACTCTTCCAGTAATCGAAATACAAATTCTTTCTGTATCCCAAATGACTCTAGAAGAAACAGCTTCCAATTTATAGATAATTTCACAATATTTTTGTGTCCTTAAGACTGAACTGGAAAGTCAAATTGCCACAGCATAGAATCAGTGCTGAATACTGTCACCAGATGTTTTCTACTGAAATCTACTTGTAGCTGAAAAAAGTTCTAAGGTTCGAAGTTGAACTGACATCTTTGACATTCTCTTCACATGGGATGGAGGTAGTAGTTGAACATTTACCCTGTCTCATTGTTAGATTGTTGAGCTGGAGAAAGTTTGTGTTTAAGAATTATTTTCTTCTTTCTCTTTATTGATTAGATTAAATCTAAATAAACAAAACATTCTTGATAGAAAAAGTCAGCAGCAGGGGAAAAAGATCGCCTCAAACTCATGACTTCTCATTCCTAAAAAAATGTCTTAGCCTAACGAACTAGGTGACTTCACCCTCAGCTCACAAAATCCTTGGAATTATAACACTAACATCGAGGACAGAGAGGCAGTGATTGTAACATTGATGATTGCATATTAAACCACGCTATAGTTGGTAAGACTAGTGTATATATGTGGAGAAGATACGTGGAAGTCTGTACACAGCCATGCACTAACCAGATTAGTTGTTCTTTAAAAAAAATGCATTTAATTTCTTAATCACAATAATTTGATCTACATTTTTTAGATTGTAAGGGATGGTCTGACCCATCCTCTAGTCTACTTGGAAATGTGCACATTTGTCTGTTTGCAGTTCTGTTCGTGTCCTTGTTCTGTGACCAGGGAGTCGGGGGATCCATCCTGTTTGCTGTGTGTACATATCAAAGTATAAAGCTCTATGCTTTGAAAGCCTGCCAGACTGCTACTAGATATTAACTTTTCACCTAACACTGTTCTGAAGAACGTTACTCTCCATTTAGTCATGAAAACCAATATCTGTATATACTTATATATGCATGTACTACACATACTCATAGTTTTGCTGTCACATGAACTGTAGTTTCACTAGTTCTTATGTTACAACAAGTTACACTATCAGGTGTTACGCTGATTAGAGCACAACCATGATACATCATGGCTGCCTTCATCATGTACTGTCTCCTGTCCAAACAGGCTAAATCACTGCAGTTTAAAGGCACCATCATCACAACTTTTTGTCCTTTTTCCTCACACGCATACATACTGATGGACACAATGTTCCATTTATTGGATTAAGGTTTAATATTAGAGTTTTTACAAGATAACAAGTATTCAGTAACAAGCCTTGTCTTTCCTGAATTCCCAAACAGACAAAAGCCCCAAGATCCCCTGCAGCGGCAAACAGAAATTATTTTGCATGAGAAATGTTCACACAAAAAATCCCCTGTTTTGTTATTGGACATTACCAGGATGCTGGTCAGATTTTCAAAATACAGATATAAAGCACCTTTGTCTGCTCCTTTGTATTTCCCCAAGGGGTTGTAACTGCAAATGAGTCCACATTGGTAATTTGGCCTTCTTATACCCTTCCTGAAACAACCTTCCCAGTGGGAGGGAATTGTGTCCCCACCTGTATTCAGTTTCCCTTAGAAGGCAAATGTGTCAACCACTACACTATGGAGACACTTTTCAAAATAAAGATATACAAAGCTAAAAAAAAACAAAAAAAACAAGGCTTATGAAAAGCTGTAAAGACATTTTAACTATGTCAGCTTTTAAAAATAAAAGTTATAGAAAGTTATCAGGATTATCAGAATTATGTCCGATTTTCAAAATAATATCCCCAGATATAGAAAGTTCTCAGGATGCTTTAGCAATGGTGGTGGTGGTATGGTGAAAAAAAAATTACTTCCTACCTCCTTTTCCTCCTTTCACTTTTATTTGTTGCCCATGGAAAATGTCATGAGGACTAAGAAAGGTGTGAAGGAGAATGAATAAGGACTTAGGAAAGAAAAGCTTGGTTCGCAGACCACACTTACAGCAGACTCTAAGCAATATGAAGGTAGATGTCTGCATTTCAGCGGGAATGAAACTAAAGTGTCAAGAAGATGGACTACAAAATGCCCATCTTACCTTATCCCAGTGTGCTCTTACTATGTTTTTCATGCAGGTCGTATAAATGAGAAATACTGGCGAAAAAGAGCACTTCACTGGAAAAGTTGGAATTTTAAAGAAAAAGGAACATATAGTTTAAAAACAGAAACAAAACATGTTTTCTTATTTTTCCAGCTGGTAAGATAATCCAAGGACATTTTTTTCCTCCACTTTGTTTATGATTTCTGTGACTGAAGTAAAATTCTCACCATCCCTCAGTTATCGCAGCTAGCCCAAAATAAAAACTTAAATTCATGATAACCCTAAAGGCTGCAGTACAACATCACACATTACTAAAGCGAAGTGAACTACAGCAAACCTTAAACCCTGTGATCAATTAATATAGGTCCTAATCTAGAGTCAGAGAGCTTATATAAACATCCATTCCTTATGCAAAGTATCATATCGATAAGAAGCAGGTTATATTACAGCAGTGGGATGTGGATAGTTCAAATGTGGTTTTAACAACCTGTGGCTAACAAATCAAACCATATCAGCTTATAATAAACTGTGCCACTTTGTCGTTTTTTATATAATTTTCATGACTAGTCAGATGGTGTGTTGCTGAATTAGGGAATGGAATTGTCTCATTCCAGTATATCCGCCACTAAAGGGGGTAATCCAGGAAGCTTTTAAGCACCTGTCCTCAGTATATAGGGAATTCAAACCTATTAAGGCTGTCACATAGATATTTCCAGATCAGTTTACTTAGTTGGAAACCTTCCAAAGCTGTTTGAACTCTGAACAAAATCAGATTTTTGGAATGAAATCCCCAGTAATGTATCGGATGTTACCATAAATATATGAAATGTTACACAATTCAGTTCAATTCAGTTCAGTTCAATTTTATTTATATAGCGCCAATTCACCACAAAAGTCACCTCAAGGCACTTCCCACTGTAAGGTAAAGACCCTACACTGTTAAAGAGAAAACCCCAACAATCAGACGATCCCCTATGAGCAAGCACTTGGCGACTGTGGGAAGGAAAAACTCCCTTTTAACAGAAAAAAGCCTCCGGCAGAGCCAGGCTCAGGGAGGGGCAGCCATCTGCCTCGACTGGTTGGGGGTGAGGGAAGAGAGAAGAGAGAAAGG
>VUQH01081873.1:0-16923 GCA_015106775.1 Etroplus canarensis | reverse complement strand
ATGCCATGAGTGTGTTCAGCTGTTACATCCAAAGGTGGCTACTTTGATGAGTCAACAGTTTAGAATACATTTTGGTTTATTCCATGATTTCTTTTTGAACTTCAGTAGCTTGTTTGTTCTATGCTTTCATTTCAGAGTACAATGAGACATTGAAGTGCTTGAATTTCAATAAAAAACTGAAAAATTGGGGTGTTCTAAAACTTTTGACCGGTTGTTTGTGTGTGTGTGTGTGTGTGTAGAAGTGGACTGGAGGCCAGAGAGGTTTTGGCTCACCCCCTCCTGAGCACTGCCGAGGTGTCCTTGAGGAAGGCACAGGACCCCCACTGTGTTCCTTGGTGCCTGTAATGGGCTGCCTTGTTTCTTTCACCTCTTTCAACATTTCAGCAATTTCCTCCCTGGGATTAATGAAGGATTCTGATTCTGATTTTATTTTATTCATTTTAATCTTTTGTCAAACAGTATCCTGGGGTGTCGTAGTAGCTGGAATTTGGTACATTTAAAACTGCAGTTAAATGCGAAATGTACAAAAATGTCCTTTATATTCTTAAACTGAAAATTCAATCTTTAATTTGAGATGAGGCAAAGGGTGTCCTGTACTACATTTATATTAAAGCTTTAGTTACTTATTATTTTCTGATATAGATTTCTGAAATGAAATATAAATAAAATAAGAAATCCTTTATTTATCCCATATTTGGGAAACTTCTCTATAACAGACCTGCAATGATAACAAAAAATAACAGTAATATTAGAAATAGTAGCAATGAAAATAGCAGAAAAGATAGTAATAAGAACAATAATAGTCATAGCAGTATTAATAGTAATAACAGCACTGAAAATAAAAAACATTTTACATCTTTTAATACATTGTGCTGTAATTATAAAGTAATTAAACTGGCTTTTTTGTGGACCAGTAAAAATTTAGCAGGTAGCAGTTAAAGTCTAATTTGCTGGTCCAGAGGGGAAATATTTTAATGTTGGACACTATGTTGTTTAAAGTTTAAAAAAAAACTGTGACACCTCTACCACTGTCTGAAAGGAAGTCTTTACCTACTCGATCTGCTCTGATTAGTTGACACGGTAGTTTAGTCAGCTGACGCAGCTCACCTGGGCCTTGCAGGGTATAAAATCTGGTCCTGATAAATTGTTCTTATGCTTTCTCATACTCCACTTGGCATCAATTTTCTTTGGTGTTTGTGTTTTCTTGGTTTGCATTTTATAAATTACCTTTTATTTGAGTAAATCTTTTGTGTGGACTCCCTACTTTGAGCCAGTTGGTGACACAACTGACTATGCACCTCGTAGCTGGAATGACTTCAGAAGTTTCAGGTTTGATACATATGTCACCCCAAGAATACTTTAAGCTTCTATTGGGAGATATATATATATATATATATATATATATATACACGCGCACACACATACACACACATACATACATACATACATACATACATACATATATATATGTGTGTGTATATATATATATATGTGTGTGTGTGTAAGTGAGAGCTTCACTTTCACTCTCGGTTATCTATTTCTATAAATGCATTTCAGTGCTCTGCTACCACTATTATGACTATTATTACTATTCCCCCACTGTTTTAGAAATTTTTCTGGATAGACATTTTCTCAGTTACACCCTGAGGGTGGAGTGGGTGAGTGTTGGTTTGGTACCCTCTGATTCTGATCTGAATCTGACAGACTAACAGGAGGCCCATTAACTATTTCATTCATGACTAACCCTGGCCTGTCTTCCCACACTACTGCAGGCTGCCACAGTTATCCTCCCAGACATGACAACTGTAGCAGATACTGAAGCCTGGTGTTCACCTTTGCAACAATAGGTTTTAGAAGTTGACATGCCTGTTGGTGTGCCCCTGGCTTTCACTGGAATTAGTGCAGACAAGCTAAAAAAAATTCCGTATGGCACAACGAGGCCAACATGCTAGCACCAGGACCTCTAACCTCATATCTGGTGGGTCTTGGTCAGGGTGATTCATTACTGAGAGTGTTAGTCCCCCAGCCATGCATCTAATGAATATTAAAATAATACATTTGTAAATGGAGGGTCCTGACTCATTAAGGCCTTATTTTTTTGTTTGCTGCATACCTTGTTTTGACTATTATCCAAGAAGACACTTTACATCTTGCTGAAAGTTTCTTAAATGTCACATAGTTATTATGTCACTGTTATGAACCATGCCAAGCTTTTGTTGGCATTTAAATCTTAAGTTCAGTGAAAAGGTTGTGGTGTGGATGGTGGCATGGTTTGGAGGTCCTGTACATGACACTAAAATGTCACTTTGATTTGTGGAACATACTGTAACCTCATTCAACAAAGGAAAAACATATTTCACTAGAAAACGTGGAAAAACAAAAACAGTCCGCAAAATCGAATCATAGAGTAGGACAATACATTTAGATCAAAAACAGCATGTACAGATTGTAGTAGAAAGGGTGTGTCGACCTGTCATGTTGCATTTGTTGACTGCATTATAATATGTGAATGCATGCTGCTGCCTATATAGGAGTGTGACACACAAACTAATATTTATTCCCCCAATCATATTCTAGAAAGGGCCCATCTTGAGTACGCCTCCTACTGGTTCTGACTGTGAAATTTCAGTCTAGCCTTGACAAACTCTAGCCAGTTGGAGGTAGAGGAGGAGCAGGTCTTGACAAAGACTGTAAAGAAGAGGATGATTGGAGTAGATGGAGATGAAACTGTATCATTACTCTAGTGACCAAACTGATCTGTACTGTACTGTTAAAATGTGTTAAAAATATCTTCAAAAAACACTGAGGAACAAAATGAAAACGTTTCAGACTTTTATTTGATAAGTCTTGAAAGGAAATGCATCCTGTTAAGAAAAGATTTTTTTTAAGTAGTTAATCCATTACCAATTTTGTTACCATTACAGGAGCTGACTTGTTTGCTGTATCTTTTTCAAACCTAGGATGGGTAGAAAATCTGATAGATTTGTGGAGTCAAGAGTCAAGCATAGATTTTAATGAAATTCTTGCTACTGTCATAAAAGCTTACTAGGCTGCTGGATCCTAGTCAAATTTTTGCGGTCGTGGGGTCTAGGGTCGAGATCCCATGGGATTGTCAATGAAAATATCGTTGTCACCATAGTAGCTAGCTAGACTGCTGGATCCTTGTCATTCCATGTATGTTGAATCACTGGAATGGGTAGAAGAATTGAGAACATTTTTGAGGTCAAGAGGTCAGATGTCAAGGTCACGGGGGGTCAACAATGAAAATGTCATTACTACTACAGGAACTGACTGGACTTCTGGATCCTTGACAGCACTTGTATGGTTGATCACCATGATGGGTAGAAGAATTGAGAACATTTTGGACGTCCATGCTGTTATGGCCCATGGGTTTTTGTGTTCTCACTAGTATTTCATAGATTCTTGTTTGGTGGTTTTTCATGGTTTAGAGTCTGTTTGTGGCTCCTTAGTTATGAGCTTGGTTCTCTTTGTGTTTTATAATTATAGGAGTGGTTAGTTACCTGATTCCTGTTTCTTGTAGAGCCTTGGTTTATGTATTCTCAGTGTTTGAGTTTGCAACACCCTCCTAGTGTCTCATGCCTCATCATTATGTGTGGTTTTGTTCTTGAGCATTTTCTATTTTATTTTGTGAGTCTTGTGTGTCTTGTGTTGTTTTTGTCATCCCCCTGTGTCCATCTCCCTCCTGTCTCTCGTTATTAATCAGTTTTTTGTGTGTGTATGTAGTCCTGGTTCTCTTTAGTCTATTGTCATGGTGTCAGTTTGTCTCGTCCTTGTCAGTTTGCCCTCCTGTTGGCTGTAGTTAAGACTGCGTTTAGTCTTCCAAGGGCTTACATCAACTGAGAATAAAGGCTTGATTTCAGTTAACTCTCTTACCTCCCCTGAGTCCTGCATTTGGGTCCTCTTCCTTGCTCTACTGCCATTACATGATGGGTGTGTCTGTCTGTACGTTCATCTGTTCCTTACAATCAGAGGTGTGATGTTTTTAGGTTGCCTATTCGTCTGTCCGTCTGTCTATCTGTTGCAAACCTTTCTATCACTGCTGGAGCTGACTTGCTGGCTGGACTTTTCCAAACTTTGTGTTGTTTTATACTTGTGATGAGTAGAAGATCTGATAGTATTTGCAAGATTGTGGGATCAAAGGTCAAGGTCACACAGGGTCAGATTTAAGGTGGAAGCATACTGACCAAGTTATAGGGATTTCATTTTATATGTAGTGTATGTCTCATACTATGCTTAACTCATGAAAGAGCTCCCTTTCATATTTTAACACACAACAATGCCAAACTTAACACCTGATACATACAAATATGTTGCATGATGTGTCTGCATAGTTGAATCGGGAAGATTGCAGCTAACTTTTGCTTGAGCTAGAACAGTGTTTACCATAAATTATTAAAAGCACAATATTCAGACAGGGTTTTGATGAATAATTTTACATCAGTAACAGTGAAAACTAGTTCATCGTGCTATAGAGAGAGAATTTGAGTTCATTAAAATGATTAGGGCTCTAATAGTTTCTATAAAACTTTCCAACTTACTTTTATATTTGATCCTTATATATATATTTTAATAGCAAATATGTTCTGTAGAAGTTCCTTCAGATTTGAATTAATTATGAGTTCATCACGGAAATATAATGCATAAAATTTTGCTCTGTATTCAACATATGAATATAATATACATGAAAAAGAAAGTACAACCACTTTCAATTTTAAGGTTTTATATATCGGGGCATAATAACAAATCATTTGGTTCTAAACAGGTTCTAAAATGATGTAAATACAGCCTCAGATGAGCAACAATGTGGGACACAATACACCATTTCATTACTTATTTACCAAAAACTGAATCAAAATGCAGATATAGTGAAAAATTAAATACAGCCTTACTGCTTCCATAGGAATTAAGAGGGCAAGTAATCAAATGCACTTAATTGATCATCAGTAAATGTGAACACCTCTGGAAAAGTAGAAGTTTTAGCAGTTTGCTGGTCTGGATCATTCAGGTGTGTGTTAACACAGTGCCAAGGAGGAAAGGCAACAGCAGTGATCTTAGAGAAGCATTGTTTCTGCCCATCAATCTGGGAAGGGTTGCAAGGCTATTTTCAAACAAACTGAAGTTCATCATTCTACATTCAGAACAACTATTAACAAGTGAGAGATGTTCAAGACAGCTGTCAAGCTTCCCAGGAGTGGACATCCCAGTAAATTCATCCAAAGTCAAACCGGGCAATGCTCAGAGAAACTGCAAAAAAATAACAAAATAATAACCAAGAGCTCTCAGACACTACAATCCTAATTTAGCATGTTAAGGGTAAATTTAAAGGCAGTACAATTACAAAAAGACTTAACATATATGGGTTGTTTGGAAGAGTTGCCTTTCTCTCTAAAAACGAATGGCTTAGATTTGCAAAGTTGCATCTGAAAAAAGCACAAGACTTCTGTAGCAGTGTCCTTTGGATAGAAAAGCTCAAATTGGAGATATTTTACCATAATCCACAGCGCCTAGTTTGATTAAAACAAAACAGCATATCAGTATAAAAACCTTATACCAGCTGTCAAGCACTATGGTAAAGGGGTGATGATTCTGGCTTGTTTTTCAGCTACAGGACCTGGGCATCTTGCAATCATTGAGTTGGCCATGAACTCATGACCTTGAACTGTTTACCAAAGTATTCTAGAGTCAGATGCAAGGCCGTCTGTCCGACAACTGAAGCTTGGCCGAAATTTGGTATTGCAACAGAATAATGATCCTAAGCATATTAGCAAATCTCCAGCAGTATGGCTGAAAAATTAAACAATCTGTGTGTTTCAATGGCCCACTCAAGGTCCCGACCCCAACCTGTGGCAGGATGTTAAGAGAGGTGTGCATAAACAAATGCCTGCAAACCTCAATGACCACAATTCCACTATTAGACAACAGCAGCATGCACTGTATGTAAATTAAACAACTGATAAAAGCTTTTGATACATCAAACATGTCCGGCCAGATTTTGGGGGGTTTTTTGTGTATGCTTTTTTACTTTTTTGGACTTCACGCCAGTTCTATAAACTAATGCCTCAGTGTTCTCACTGTTATATTGTTTGTGATTCCTGAAATGCATTGCATGACATGACTTTGCAGTGCTTCCTAGAACAAGTCTCGTTTGTGCCAGTGTTTGTGTGCCTGCAGGCAGGCTTCATCTCTTTGTGGGTCAGATCCACTGGCTGAATATTTATCATGCTTTAATGTTTCACTTTAATGCGTGTATGAGTCTGAACATATCACTCAGCTGACTGTAGATGTTTATCTGTCTGTCTCCAACTTGGCATTTTGAACTTTAAAATATTAGACTTCAAAGTTTTTGTTAATAAAAACATACCCAAGATAGACTGTGCAAATCAGCTTGTAAAAAAGCATTTGAAGTGAAGTAAACATGATAGAGCTCAGAGCCACTGACATTTAGCTTTCAGCTTTTTAAAGTTACTCTCTGGAGTCATCCTTGCAGAAAAATTGATTCGAAGTGCAAGACATTTTACATGGACGACATGAGACACAGACAGACCCAAGCAGGTTCAATCGTGGATTTAAATTCATGAAGTAAAAGATAGCTTCTTGGCTTTTGGCTTGGTTTTGTTATTATAGCCTCCCACAGTAGATTTCAGAATATAAAGACATTAACATGTTGATATTCCTTTATTGTGCATATGTGACAATGGTTGAGAACAAATTGGTACTTAAAGCCTCAGCTGTACAAGTATAGTGTATAATTTTCCTGTACACTATATACAGAGGTTGATTCCTATTTGCAGAGAAGAGATTAAATTGCGTCTTCAGGGTATGGAGATGGATTAGTGTCTTTAGTGTGTACTGTGTACACGAAGTGCCACATATAGATTGCCTTTCCTTCCTTGTCCTAATATCTTTATCAAGGTTATAGCCACATCTGATGCACTGTGCCCTTTATTTAAGCAGTTAATCACGTAATGGCATCCGTAGGGGCCAGTAAAGTCTGTATGAGAAACGTGACTGTGTTCATCTATTATCTCATTAACTTTGTGAAATGACAAATTTATAGTTTGTACCCACTGTGTGTTTTATATACTGAATAGCTGTTTTTTGTTGCTTTATTCTTAAATATTTGTATCCCTTTCAAGTTCAAGAAGGTATATTAACCACTGCACTGCGCTTTAGATTAACCACTTGTATGAATTACAATACGCAAAGTCTCTCTTGCAACTCAATATGACCACAAAGTTTTATTTAGACCTACAGTTTGAGATGCATGGAGTGGGGTAAATCTGTTTATTCTTAGTGATTTTATATGCAAAACAGCAAGTCGATGCAGAGAAGAAACCATAATGTCATAATTGAAAAATCAAATCAATGTTCATTAGATCAGTGAATCATCAACAGTAATTGATTATGTCTCTGTACTCATTTGAAAGGCAAAAGTAATTTGGTAGTGAGTGTTAAAATGATCTTAAATCTATTCAGTCTGACTTCTTTTGTCTTCTTTTTGACGTTTTGGAAGTGGGAAGTGTCTCTTCTCTCTGTTCTCTTTCGTTGTCACTGCACTTGAAATACTTCAGGAGATCTGTGCTGACATCCTTTTGGTAACTTTCTGGAAGGGGCATAATTTGCTTTTTTCCTCCACCAAAAATATATATGCTATCGATCATGTAATTTGTGTTTGTCTGAAGGTTAAAATCTGTTAAGATTGAAAAGATTTTGCCATTCTTTGAGCACCCACAAAAGGAGCTGAAGTGGTGCTGAAAGGTAGAACATTATCTCAAATATTTAAAGAAAAACATAAAAGAATCATGAATACTACCTTAGTGTACAAAACTAGATTTTGAAGAATTTATTACTGTATTGACTTAACCTTAAGATTAGTATATACAGCATTTATTTTCCTTTTTTCTCCACTGGCATGTCTCATTTGGCTGAAGGACTGATGAGGTAATAACCTGGTCATAACCTGGTCATTAATACATCTGTCCATCCGTCCCTCCACAGTTCACAAGAATCGCTACTCCTTCCCACAGTATTGGTCAGATTTTAGTGAAACTTGCACACAATAATCATATAATGGATCTTCACCTAAATTGCGATCAAGATTCACATCAAGGTCGTATTTGTCATTTTGTGGTCATTTTTCCATTTTCACAAGAATTGCTACTCTTCCCACAGTATCGGTCAGATTTTAGTGAAACTTACATGCATTGGTCAAGATCATATTCATGGTTTTGCAGGCTCATTTTCACATTTCCACAAGTCTCTTAAGTGACAATTCTTAAGAATACTGATGGGGATTGCACTATTCATAAAATTAGTGTTTGTGTGCACCCCTCTGCCATCTACACATTAATGCTGTCATTAGGTTTATTTATGATATAATAATGTCTTAAACTAAGTTAGGGCTGTTAAAAAAACAAGGGCTGTTGTCCTGGATATAACTGTTTTGGGCCTCCTTGACTTCTCAGTGGATTTTAATTCATTATTTTGTGCAAGACAGCCAACCTACAGCTGCTCCCTTGTATTTTCCCCCAAGGGGTTGCCACAGCAGATTAATCTGTATCGGTAGTTTGGTAGAGGTTTTACACCGGATGCCCTTCCTGATGCAATCCTCCATGGTGAGTGGGGCTTGTCCCCACCTGGAAACAAACCAGGGACCATTCACTTGAAAGAAAAATGTGTAAATCACTATGCTACGGGGACGCTACAATACAGCCAACCAATGGCAAGAAAATGAATCATTTCTTTTCTGTACTTCATACATTACAATAACCTGTGAACTGGAATGATTCGGGAGCTGAATGAGTTGCTGCGTCATTGACATTGTGGTTAGATTATCAGACTGTGTCATCATGTTGCCCCATTTACCCTGAATATTCTCACACCACAGTGTTTGGAACATTGCCATTCATGACAGTTATTCCAGTGGATGTTCTCATACAGCTTCTATGCAGCTCTGTGATTGTAATTGCATTTGACTTTTATGTCCATCAATATGCAATTACACTCAAACTGCCATTCTAACAATAGCAGTTTGGCCTTTGTCTTACGTTACCATATGTTCAGCATTGTAACTAAGATTCTGGACTCCCATTGAGACGACCACTGTCTGTTCAAGTGATATAATCAGTTAACCTTTATATAGCCTTGATGTTAACATCTGAACAATAACTGTGGTCATCTTCAGTATATGAGCTAATGATGCCCAGTGGACAAAGAGCACTGCAAATTGTAGTTATTTTCAGCTTCACTGGTTAATCTGTGTGTCAGTGTTACACATGCTGGCCAAGTTTTAAACAGTCATGGAAATCCGTTTAGAAGAGGAGCCACAAAAAAGGACTCTGACCATTTGCAATTTCTTTGTAATTTTCTATACAGTGAGAGATGTTTCTGGGAGCAGAATTTCTCTGAAAAATGTCTATAATTTACTTAGTTTAAAGCATTTATTCATGTTCTGAAAGAAGTTACAATAATAAAAACCATGTTAACAGTTTTTTTAAATTTAGCAACATCTGTTGAGCTAAATATTTTATTTTCAACTATTATTATGGTATTTGCAAATGCAGCCTGCCTAGAGTTATAGTGTTCAGCTTATACATTAATTGGAGCTTGTTATGCTGCAACACTGACAGTGTGCCATATAAACAGCTGCTCCATCATACCTGTAAAAGCGCCAGTCAGTCACTACAGAGATGTTTTGGCTTGTTTTTCTGGCTGCCCTCTCTGTTTGGCTTGAGCAAAACCAACAATTAGCCAGCCTTTCCACATAGCATCAGCTGCTTAAATGAAATTAAATGCTTCAAAGACTGGAAGAAAGCCAAATAAATGGGCTCAGCCGGGCTCCTTGTTAATAGAAAACACAGACTACAGTATTGACTTTTCAAACTTTCAGATTCCAAGAGAATAACATTTTGTCAGAGAGGGGACATTAAGGTGACTTTCTAAATAAAAATTAAGGGACTTCTTACATTGCAAACATGATTTTACTTCAAACACACCCCTGCACAGACACCCACATGAATACTGTGAGGAAAATATTAAGCTGACTTAATATTTTAAAGAATAGAGCTTTTAAATTTATTCAACTTGCACTTGAAAATTCTAACAGGTAACTATGACCGTAATATTTTAGTGACAAAATCAGCATGGAAAATGTTTGTCCAAACAACCTCTGCATATTTCTCATGGCTGTTGTTTTACACTAATTTTCACCTGTTTTTACAAAGCCAACATAAAAAAGAGGATGTGGGTGTTCCAGTAATAGCTGTGATAGCAAAGCTGCAAAGAAATGCAAACCATGCATATCTGTGAGGAATGACAGGAAGCTGTGCGACAGGTATTGTATCAGCTAGGCCTACAGGATGGACAGAGCAAATAAAAAAATTACCCTTATGACCCTTTGTAAAGCAAAAGTTGGCAGGTGACCTTCCTGTGGGATTTGATGTGATTTGTTAAATGTTTACATGCCAAGATAAATATACACATGATAATAACACAGCGTGGTTGTTTTCTTTTTCATATCTTTCATAACTATATTGATTCATTTCCGTTCCCATTAAATTGATCTGAAACTTACTCTTAACTTTTTTTAACTGACTTTATTCTTAACTTGAAAATTTTACTCTGCTTTTAAAATAAAATGTGAGCTAGTCCTGTTTTTGTGGATGAGTTTGCTGATCTATGCTTGTGTGAGCACGATGCAGATGCTTGCAGTCAGTACATGGCCAGTTGTAGCAGTAAACAAACTAACTCAGCCAGTAGGGTCATTTAGTTCTCTCTACACATAATTACACTGGCAAATGTGGCTGAGAGGATCAGAGAGCTGCAGCTTAGTCTGCATTTTAACAAGGCTTTTGTCTGCAAGTTGATTGTAAAACTACATGGACAGTACATCACTGGAAATGCTCCAATATATATTTACAAAAAATTAATCAGCAATTTTGAACACATTTTTACAGAATTTTTTTTTTCAGGTATTTGATAGAAAGAAACTATTAGAGTGAAAATACTTAGTAGTTGTCACCCTTACACATCATACACTTCATAGACTATGCTGAGCTCTAGGTGTGCACAGTCTAGCAGGAACTACATCTTTTATCTTCCAGACAAAAGTTGGGAGATCTAATGATTTTGGCCTGTTTGCATCTCGTCCACTGTAGAGATTTGCATTGCTATTGTAATAATACATTACAAATTGGCTTCACCAAACTTGGTAGGTCTGTACCCCCAGAAGAATAGTACTACTTGCTATTTAATTTCAGCTCTCTGGGCCAAAGATCTGCAATTAAGTACCACTGGGCTTTAGGTGGGATGTACTGTATGATTGGTGTGTTTGTGTGCGTAGCAGGCCTTCATAATGAGTTCCAATTGGTGTTATTCCCACAAAGGCATTGGCCCTGGTCATGGGCAGTAGGGTATCTGTCTCACTGTGTACTTTATGTTTTCATATCTGCCATAAAAACTGAGGTATATGTTCCTGAACTACATTTTACTTCTCTCCATGTTGCTCCAGGTTTACTGAGAGTTACCTTTTCATTTGCCTGGAAAAATAAATCCAGATGACCTTGTCTGGAAGCATTTCCTATGGCTTTTTCATGACATGGTGTGAAATTGCTGAACATTATTCACGTTAGAATATAATTTCACATAAATTCAATGATGCCATGGCCTGAGAATCTGACAAAGCTGAGGGCTTGTGAGAGCTCTGGCAAACTGCTCCTGGCATTGCTTCATACAGATTTCTACTTGGCCTTGCCTGTGTCAGACCAGTCACACCCGCTGGGTATGACATGATGACTGGCAGCTCTGCACTCTTGACTGATTGTAGGTCTATCAAATTGTGTCCAGAGACATTCTGCTTCTGCTAATAACACCTTTAAGCTTTCAAAATCTAACCACAAGTTAAACTCTGATTTATCTGGTGATGCCACACTATTTATACCCAGTTGTTCTTCTAAATTACAGGACAGCATTCAGGACTTTGGTTTTCAATTGTGTTATATTATTTACTTCCAGCGCCCCCGTAGTGTAGTGGTTTACACATTCGGCTTACAAGCGAATGGTCCCTGGTTCAGTTCCAGGTGGGGACACAAGTCCCTTTCACCATGGAGTGTTGTGTCAGGAAGGGCATCTGGTGTAAAACCTCTGCCAAATTACCAATGCGGGTTAATCCGCTGTGGTGACCCATTGAGGTGAATACAAGGGAGCAACTGAAGGTAATTTTTTAAAATTTACTTTTAAATTTCTCATCTGTGCACATCTTTCATTTGGTTGTCCATCCTAAGGAATCTTATCACTGCTTTGCATTTTTTCCTGGTAATTTCCTATCTTCTTTACCTTTATTTTATCTCTGATCTATATTATATTCTGTGTTTATTACTCATGTCATGTTTAAAATCACAGCCTTAAATTATAGCCTCTAAGAATAGGAATATATGACAAAATGGAGTATAATGCCTCTTTTCATGTTTCATCTGACTGTAGTCAGAAGTGGCAGGCAGGCTGGGTGACATTTCTAAGGAAATAGTGGAGGAAAGATAAGGACAAACAATGGAGAGAAAAGAGGGACAAAAGATATGTAAATTAAAGGTTATGCATAAGTAGAACAAAGCAGGGAGGAGATTGTGATTTAAGAAAGGGGTGCATGTGATGACCTAATGTAAGTGTTGGACTGAGGGTAGGGATTCTGGTTTGAGAAAATTGTCTATTGGCAATTAAATCTTCACAATCCTCTAACAGCATATCAGAAAGGTAGAGGAGGACAGCATTCCCAGTATAATGTGGTGACTAAATTGATCCAACTAAATTAGAATATCTCAGTAGTTCTCATGTAGTAGTTCTCAAGTATTTAGGTAGTAGCACAAACGAACCACTGTATAGTTAACATGATTGTTTTTGCTATGCTTTTAGTCATTTCCATTAATATCTCTCAGACTTTGACAAAGAAAGCTAAAATGGGAGTGCTTGCCAATAAAGTATTTCCCAATGTTGAACTCACATTTATTCTATCAATTGATTCAAAGCACATTTAGGAACCACTTCTTGTATTATATATAGAGTCAGCTTCAAGGAGATTGTTTATTATGGATTAATTTGATAATTTAATTTTTATTACTGAGTGATTTCACTTGGTTTATTGTGATTTAAGTGTTTTTCATTATTAAAGTTGATATAATATTTTTACAACATTGTTGCTCAGATCTTCTCATGCATGAGCTCATCTTTACCAGAGAGAAGACTGAGAAGATATTACAAAAAATATAAATAGTAGGAGGACCATCAACATGAAGGCAAATGAGGCTTTATCTGATGCCAACTGTTATGAAATCTCTTTAAGCAAAGGTTATACTGACTAAGACAAGACCTTATTTTGGTGTGACAGGGCAAGCAGTTTATCTGACATTTATACATTAGTTATGATAAGTAAAATTGCAACATGCTCAGGGATTTTCCTGGCTCAGAATGGGCTTTTGCATGCAAGTGTGTTTGGTCCCGATACAGTAGTGTCCCTCCATATAAAATCAGTAATAACTGAATGAAGTTCCCACCTGACCCTCATAGAGTCTGCTGGGTTTTTTGTGAAATAGCTTCAGCATATTTAATGCAGTCATTTGAAGTTTTACCTTCACACTACGCTGCATGCACAATTATTGGGCAAAAGAGTATTTTGAGTATTTTATACTTATTTTCTAACTCCAAGCTGTATAGATTTAAATGCCCATTGAATTTAAGCATACAAGGTGATGTGCAATTGAAGAATGAGGAAGTGTGTGGCCTTAAGAGAGCAACATCCTATATCAGGTGTGCACAGTTATTAGGCAACTTCTTTTCCTCAGGCAGAATGGGCCAGAAAAGGGATCTAACAGACTCTCTAAAGTCAAAAACTATAACACATCTTTCAGAGGGATGCGGCATTCTTGAAATTGCCAAGGTATTAGGATGTGACCACAGAACCATCAAAAATTTTGTTGCAACAACCCAAAAGGGTAGCAAGAAACATGCTGAGAAAAAGATGCAAATTAACTGCCAAAGTTTTGAGAAGAATCAAACATGAACCTATTATTCTCCAGTGCTGTCATAGTCCAGAACTGCAACCTACCTGGAGTGTCCAGAAGTACAAAGTGTTCAGTGCTCAGAGACATGGCCAAAGTAAGAAAGGCTGAAACCCCACCACCAGTGAACAAGACACAAGTTGAAACACCAAGACTGGGCCAAGAAATATCTGTAGACAGATTTTTCAAAGGTTTTATGGACTGATGAGATGAGAGTGAGTCTTGATGGACCAGGTGGATGGACCCGTGGCTGGATCAGCAGTGGGCATAGAGCTCCACTCCAACTCAGATGTCAGCAAGGTGAAGGTGGGGTACTGGTAAGGGTTGGAATTATTAAAGATGAGGTTGTTGGACTTTTTCAGGTTGGAGATGGACTCAAGCTCAACTCCCAAACCTACTGCCAGTTTCTAGAAGGCACACTCTTCACGCAGTCTGCATCTTTCAAGAAGACCATAATTTTTATGCAGGACAATGCTCCATCTCATGCATCAAAGTACTCCATTGCATGGCTAGCCAGTAAAGGCCTTAAAGATGAAAGAATAATGACATGGCCCCCTTCTTCACCTGACTTAAACCCCATTGAGAACTTGTGGGTCCTTCTTAAATGTGAGAAGTACAGTGAAGGAAAAAAGTACACTTCTCTGAACAGTGTCTGGGAGGCTGTGGTTGCTGCTACACACAAAGATGATGTTCAAGAGATCAAGAAATTGATTGACTCCATGGATGGAAGACTTTTTAGTGTTACTGAAAATAAGGGTGGCTATACTGGTCACTGATTTATTTATTTTTTTTTTGAAATGCCAAAAATGTTTTTGTAAAGTTTGAGTTATTTATTATCCTCACTTTAACAGATGAACAAGTGAGATGGGAGTGAAATAAACAAGTGAGATGGGAATACTTTTGTTTTTCTTTGAGTCGCGTGATAATTGTGCACACTAATAGTTTCCTAATAATTGGGCACGCACAGATATTCTCATAAAAAGGAAAAACCTCACTTTCACTTCCTTAAATATTCAGATTTGAGGTTGGACTGACTGAGAGCACTGCTGTTGTTAAATAATAAAACTAATCCTCAAAAATGCAACTTGCCAAATAATTGAGTACACAGTCATGTGACGAAGAGAGTTTTCACAGGACTCTGTGCAGTTCTGTGAAAAACTAAATGCACCCTTATTTCTTTCATAGGAATTAAGATGGTAAATAGAAGCTAGGTGATGCTAATCAAATGCACTTTAATAATTGATCAGTATGATCAAAGTGTGATCAAAGTTTCCTGCTCTGGAGCATTCAGATGCGTTAACACCCACTCCATGTGTCACAGTCTAATTTTACAATACAATACATTTATTTACAATTTTTTTAATGGCAAAATTGTAAATAAATGTCTGTGTAGAGTAGTATAGAGGAACAGAAACAAGCATTGGTACCCTGGATGTTTTATCTGTTTTCTGATAATTCACTGATGAAAACATCTAAAAGTACATTTTTTGTTGAACTTTCAAGGGTCATATCACCATGTGGGATAGGTAGCTGGTCAAAACAAGTTATAGCATATGAAAGGTCTGCTTTTTACCTAGATTTTAATACCAGACTCCTCTTCTGTGATTCCTTCTGTGTCAAAATTTCTTTTTCCAATATCGTGATATTTGAACACTTGTGAATTTAGCTTATTGCTGGAGTTCAGATGTTCTATATAATTGTGGAGATATGCGTTTGGGTTAGAGCTTGAAGTTTTCCAGTTTTTTGCAATTTTAACACACTAAAGGATCTGGATCACAGAAGAGCTCAGGAATATAGGATGCTCTCTTTGTAATTTGTTGCTTCATGTCCTGTTCAGCTTCTTACAGTTATCTTTTGGCATGAGATTGCATGCCCCTTTTACTCACTTTCTGCAACACAGGAAGTATTCATGGTATGAAGTTTTATTTTTGCGTGCATTTATAAAAAATACAGACGTTATTGTACAAAAAAACAGTTTGTTTGAAGGGGCCAGGTTAAAAGAATTTTTATCACATGACTGCACAGACCTCCTCACGCAGGAACTCATCCTGGAGAGAGGACTGAGAACCTTTGGTTGCTCCCTTGTATTGTCCCCAGGGGGTTGCCACAGTCCATTAATCTGCATTGGTTTTTACGCCAGATGCCCTGCCTGATGTACGGGGATCCGGCCCTGGCGCGGGTGCCTCTGGTGCATCAATGGAAACTGGGGGGCCTCTTCAGCTGGCGGGGAGGTTGTTACCATTCTTTGCAGGGGATCTCTACTCTCCAGGAGTTCACTCTGCAAGTGGGGGTTAGGGATCTAGCAGAGGTGGAGGATGAACTCAACTTGGGCGTCTACTGTCTTATACAGTCTAGAGTTGATTGAATGCTGGGGTGGGTGTAGTTTTCCTCTGCGGTGGAGTCGGATGGGCTGCTCTGGGCTCTGTGGGGCTTGGCGGTGCGGCTGCTCTGGGCCCAGGTCCAGATGGGCCCGGGCCCCCTGCCCTGGGTGGCTCCGGGGAATGGGGGTGCCTACTGGGGTCAGCGGGGGAGCTGGCCCCAGGGAGGGGGTACCTTGCCCCCCCAATCCTCCCCTCCCCATCCCCAACTGCCTCCCTCTTCCTGCTCCATCACACCATCACACATGCAGGGTCTTGAGGTGCAGGTGTGTCACAGAGGTGCAGGGGAGGTATTCCTTTTCCTCTGTTCCCTTCTGGCCACCTGTGCCTCAATTTTATTTCACAACTTAGACATTCATATTACTTACATTCTCATAACACATACATATAGGTCCTTGGGGGTGGGAACGCTAAACGGCACCCAGAGGATGGTCTGTTTATTCAACCTCACCTCTGGTGCCGGTGCCCACCTCTCA
>VUQH01081872.1:0-12805 GCA_015106775.1 Etroplus canarensis | reverse complement strand
CTACATATTTGTTTAATGTGAGCATTAAAGGACATATCCTGATCAAAAATAACTCCAAGATTCCTCACAGTGTCACTGGAGGCCAAAGTAATGCCATCCAGGGTAAGTATCTGGTTAGAAAGACTGTTTCTGAGGTTTTTAGGGCCAAATACAATAACCTCAGTTTTGTCTGAATTTAAAATTAAGAGATTACTGGCCATCCAGGTCTTTATGTCTTCAAGACAAGCCTGTAATTTAACTAACTGATTTGAGTCATCAGGCTTCATGGATAAATATAGCTGGGTATCATCTGCATAGCAGTGAAAACGTACGCCGTGTTTTCTAATAACACTGCCTAAGGGAAGCATGTATAACGTAAAGAGTATTGGTCCCAGCACAGAACCCTGTGGGACTCCATGACTAACTTTTGTGTGTGAGGAAGACTCCTCATTTACATACACAAATTGGAATCTGTCAGATAAATAAGATTCAAACCAGCGTAGTGCAATCCCTTTAATACCAACGGAGTATTCTAGCCTCTGTAGTAAGATGTTGTGGTCGACTGTATCGACTATGCTATGTAAAAACAGATCAATAAAGATGTCTGGCATTCTCAGAATCCCCATTTTGTTTCAGTTTCTGAGTGCTTGTTGTAAGAAATACTGGGCTTTAAAAATCATATCATAGGGTTCTTCTTAGGGTAGCTGGAAAGTTTTATCTCCATTAATTTTTTTATAATACTTCTGTCACCAGCCTGCTGTGACCCCTATCTAAGCCCCTTGCCAACAGAAAAAGAGTCTTACACCAAACTGGCTGCTGATGCTGAGAACCACAATGCAGGTAAACAACAGCTGCAAAACCCTGTGTCTAAAACCTAATGGAGCTGCAATGGCAAAGTGGCTTATTTAAGTGCAGATTTGCTGTCTCTTCAATTATTAATTAGCAGACTGTGGAGGAAATGACACACACTAGGTTTTATTCCAATCACAAGAAACAGAAACATTTCATGAGATCTCAAAAACATTCAAGGAACTGCAAGAGCATTATTTTCAGACTTTTGTTCCAGAGAGTCCACCAGCAATGACAGCATAATCTCTCACATAACATAGTGGTGAAAAGGGACAAATGTTTACTCAGCTGTTGTTGATTTCAGAGCAGGGCTCTTTTCTTTGGGTCCCTGGTGCTGTTTTAGATCTCCTGCAGATCAGTTATGTAAGAGCAAGCCCAGCCCCTAAGAAATAAATACCAATCACCACGCTGGATAAATTAACAAAGGTGCCATGGTAATATGATCAACTTGTCTCCAAGGTAACATAGGAAACTCAACAATAGTGTTAGATAGACCTGGTAAAATGAGATTTCCCGAAGGAACGATGTAAGAAACACAGGACACTTCCTTTAGTGTTTTTAACAGTGGAGTTGCACTGTAAGAGACCAAGCAGTAGTGCTGACTATATAAAACGGTATTCATTTGTGCTAACGTTAATTGTAAAACTTTAATGCCAAAATTTAGAATGTGATGCCATTTTTTTCCAAAAAGAGATTTTTTTTTTAAATTCTCAGTTTAGATATATGAATTTTCTCTTCTGTAAATACTTAATTTTAATGCAACGGCACTTTATTTAAGTGTTTCTAAATATGTATGCCCATGTATTTTACTGCATTGCATTTCTGAAGTATATGTTACAGTTGTGGTTTCTTTAACTGTAAACTATAAAAGGTTTGTAAGGGCTTCAGTACCAAATGAATAATGTTTTAAATTAAATCCATATCATCAATTTTAACCATTTGTAAGAGCAATTGTTGTGCTTCCAAGTTGGAAATTTTTTTAACACAATTTCTTATTCAATATGTTAAGTTAATAGGTTGGTAAGGAACACTGTAAATCCAAATGAGTTAACAGATGATGAACTTCAAAATCAAATGTTTTTATGAGTTTAAATACAAAAATAGATGCACCAATGCCTCATCAGACAGACTGACTGACCAAATTTAACCCAGTGACAAAGACTAAGGACATTTCCCGTATATTTTTTATTTTAGTTTAGTTAGTTTCATAAGTCCACAATGTTGTTTTAGTTAGTTTTGATCTTCCCAAAAGTCTAGTTTATATTTTTATTTCAGTTAACTAAAATAATTTTTGTCAATTTAGTTTTTAGTTTAGTTTTAGTTAACTATAATAACCTTGGAACAACGAACATACCTTTGTATGTTTTTACATGATGGCATCATCAAAGCAGGAACTCACTGCACTCATGTTGTCACAGCTTCTAAAATAAAACAAAACATCACTAAGCTGGAATATGTGAATGCAGAACAAGGGAGTCTGACGTGTAACATTATGATTAATGTCCACAAGCTTTTCAAGTGCAAACCCAGATTTCCCTGACACCTCAACTATAAAACTCAATACAGCAATAATATAGATAGAAGACATACACTAGTTTTCTGATCAGCATTTGTGTGCTTTCTTCCTGTCTTGATCAAGCTCAGTATAATAAAGGATTGCATGCTTAATAGCCTCCCCAAGTGACTCACATTAATGTGTTTGGTCCTGTTAACCTTCACCACACAAACTAATGTAAGCTTACTGACATTAGACACACTAATGTGAAACAATAAAAATAATTGTGGTGAAATATCCTTTGAGCACTGCTTATTCACAACTGACACAAAAGATAAAAACTAATAAACTATAAAACTCTTCTTCTTCTTCTTTTGGCTGCTCCCATTAGGGGTGCTACAGCAGATCATGCGTTATGAATCCGCATATTTGATTTGGCAAAGTTTTTACGCCGGATGCCCTTCCTGACGCAACCCTCACCATTTACCCGGGTTTGGGACCGGCACTAGGAGTACACTGGCTTGAGGGCCCCTGTGGTTGATTTAAACTATAAAACTATTATAACTCTGATAAAGGTGTGCATACTAATTCATTAACACTAAGAATTTAAGTTCTCAGGGTGAATGCGTGAAACTGAACTGCTGGCTCTTCTTTTATGACTACCTCTGCGTCTGCCTGGACTGATGAAAGCCACGGAATGAAAATATAACCAAATAAGCCAGAGATGGAGGCAGAAACGGTGCTCTCTCCCTTTTATAGTAATATAGTGTGGCGGAGAGGGGGCGGGGCTAGTACGTAATCGTCATCAACGTGCTTCGACACACGGAAGCGTAGATGTAACATGTTTGGCTGGTGTCAGCGGTGTTTGTGAGCCACATACAGCACAATAAAACTGCATATCTTCATATTACTGCGTGCAGCACTTTGAAGATGTGTGAGACTGAAAAAGAGAAGGTAATGTAACAGCAGTGAGCTGCTTAGCTTCATTAGTTCTGACGTTTGGCGAAGCCTTTCTGTGATCTTGTTGCTGATTTGCCTCTTTACTGTAGGACTCTGCCGCCCTGAAGGAGGAGGGTAACGCTCTTTTCAAGGCAGGAGACATGCAGGGGGCTGTCTGCTGTTACACCAAAGCACTGAAGCTGAGTGAGAGCCAGCCAGAGAGAGCTGTGCTGTACCGTAACCGCAGTGCCTGCTACCTTAAACTGGAGGAGTACGGCAAGGCTGAGGCTGATGCCTCCAAAGGTCAGGCAGTTCTCCGTTTATCCTCAAGATAACTGAATAAGGCACTTCTTTTCCATGGTGGTGCCTAGGGTAGCAGGGGCGTTACCAGGATTTTTTTTTTTTGACTGGGGTGGCACAGGGGGGTCCACCAAGCAGGGGGTTGGTGGATGATCAGAGATAAAACCAGAAAAAAGCACTTGAAAACTGGTTGATTTTAATGTGTCTATAAAAACCCATTGGGAGACATGCACCTGCCCTGTAATAATATATTACAAGATTTTACAGCAGTTAGTGGACCTAATAAAATATAGTCTGTTGACAGCTGTAAATATGTTTTAACTTTACAGCGTCATACAAGTAAATAATAGTGTCTCTCCTTTCTTTGCACTTTGCAAAGTAAATGCATTAGGGAATGGTGGGCAGTGGACAAACTGACTGTGATGCACACAATATGCAGCTTTCAAAACTTAAACTTTATTGATTTCCATAAATAATTAAAACAATTTCATAGTCATATATTTACAGTGATGCATTGAGGAGGACAAAGCTGTCTTTCACAGAAAAAAGGGAGCCAGACATCCTTTCCCCACTGTAATTTCTATTTGCAATGAGGTGGCCAATCAAATTTTGGGGGGAGGTAAGTGCCATTCTAGGCTCCCCTGCGGGGATTTTCACTTCAGTTAAATGGATAGTGCACATTAGTAGTCTATTTAGCCTTCATCATCCAGATATTTTCACTTAAATTTTAAACTGTGAGAAAAAAAGGAAGGAAAAAAAACCCTCCTGTCATATGTCTATATGTTTATATGTTGTACCCGGTCCTGGAGAAACGCTATCTCATTTCACTATGTTCTGCGTCAGCTATATATGGTTTGAAATGACAATAAAGCTCTCTTGAATCTTGAATCTTGAATCCTTAAGGATGGCTTCTTGACAGCCACCCTACCACTGAGACCATTTCTGATGAGGCTTCTGCAAACAATAGATGGTTCCAGGACCCGAGAACTGTAGGGTCAACTGCATCTCTCAGGTCCTGTGTCAGGTCATTGCTGGATTTCATCCTGTTTATAAAGGACATGACTTTCAGATGCTGTTCATCTGTTGTCCATTATCCTGAGAAGTTTTAAGAAAGGTCAGGTACAAAGACTGGACTGAAAATGTCCAAGAAAAACTTTGAAAGACCTTCAAAAAGCTTAGAGAACTACTGTTCATGACCACTTTCAAAATTACAAGAAAGTCTGGCTCCTTAGAAGCAAAATGTAAAGAAATGAAGGGTGGCTCAAGACTTTTGCACAGTACTGTATATATGTACTGTCCAGCCACAATGTTAAAATTACAGACAGTTGAAATGAGTAACATTGATCATCTTGCTACATTGCAGTATCCTGCTGGGAAGTTTTATGTACTGGCATTAATCTGGATGCTGTACTTAGATACCACAAAGACATTGTTACAGACCAAGTTGTGGCCTCTACAGCAGGACAGTGCACCTTGCCACACCACAAAAACTGTTCATGGCACAGCCTTCAGACTCCTTACATCCAAATCTGACTCCATGCAGTAGAACAAGCCCAATGCACGGAGGCCCCACTCTGCAACCCATAGTACCCAAATGATCTGCTGTCAAGTGCCAGACACAGCTTAACACCATAAGCAGTCCTGTGTTAATGTCCCAGCAAGTCAGAACTGTTTTGGCAGAATGAGGAGACCTACAGAATGTTAATCAAGTGATTTTATTGTTGTGGCTGATGGATGTATATATTGACATACATTATGTCTGAGTGAAAATGGGGAAGGATGGGGCCATTGTTTATTGGATTTTCAGAGTGGAAACTTACTGTGAAGACATGGCTTGAGTCTTATGCTGTAGCGCTGAGATCTGTAAACAATGGATTTTGAACTTGCTCTGCTGGGCAAACTATGTGATAACTTAAATTCTAAATAGACAAGATGTCAGACAAGATGTCCAGTTTTTTAAAACTGGACATCTTGTCTGATACTGATGCATTTGTGACAGGCCAGTATGGTCTGTCTCTAATAATAAAAAATCTCAACAAAAAGCAGTTCTTTACAGTTATTAAGTAGGTACTATAGAACAGGGTATTTTATTCTAATTGAGATCATTGTCACCATTCAGGACATTTTTGCATGAACTGTGTTTTTCAGCTGATCTTATCACAGTTAGGGTTAATATTGTTGCTTTCGCTCTTTCCAGCCCTCGATACTGACCCAGGTGACGTGAAAGCCAGATTTCGAAGGGCCCAGGCATTTCAGAAACTTGGCCGGCTTGACCAGGCCTTTCTGGATGCTCAGAGATGTGCCCAGCTGGAGCCCAAAAATAAAGCATTCCAGGATCTGCTCAGACAGCTGGGAGTACAGATACAGCAAAAGGTGGTATAATATGGATAAAGGGCCACACAGCATTTTCTTATTTCTGAAACTGTATCTTGATTAATCTGTTTCTAATTTAAGTCTTTTCTCTTAACCTTTTAGTCTGCACAACTAAACTCTACAGATGCTCGTGTGCAGCAAATGTTCTCCCTTCTCTTAGATGTATCTGCTAAAGAGTCAGATCGACAGAAGGTAAGCATGGCTCATAAAGCAGAGTTCTAATTATTTTCTGTATTTCATTCTTAAAGTCCCTGATTTTTCTTTGTTTATTCTGATGTTTTGGTAAAGCTTTATTGGACCAAATGATCAAGTCCTTTAATCAATTTCAGGCTGCTCAGAATCTAGTGGTGTTATCTCGAGAGGAAGCAGGAGCTGAACAGATCTTCCGTAATGATGGAGTGAAGCTAATTCAGAAACTTCTTCAGTCAAAGCTGGAGGATGTTGTACTTTCTGCTCTCAGGACATTAGTTGGTTTGTGCACAGGACATCAGTCTAGAGTAAGTGGGTTACTTACCTCGAGATTATTATTTGCTTAATCTTTAAAATAGTTTTCAAACTTGTAAATTTTTTTTGGTTGGAAATATAAAAAAGACGAGGGGTACATGCAGCGTGATGTACCCCTCAGAAGGGTTTCTGATCTCTATTTTGTTCCTGTAGTTTCTATGCATTCTTTTTTCCAGCCATCATTAAACTAAAGCAGCAGCAGAATATATTCAGCATGCTGTCACTGAGTTGTTTGCAGCTTTTTATTGCTGACTTCCACTGTTTTAATTCCTAGACTATGGCAATAGTGAATGAGTTGGGAATTGACCAGCTGTGTGCAGTAATGGGATCAGGAGCTTCAAATGTATCTCTGGCTGCCTGCCACCTGCTGCAGGTGATGTTTGAAGCTCTGACAGAGGGTATGAAAAGAGAGATCAGAGGCAAAGATGAAGCTATACTTCCTGGTGAGTTCAGACACTGATAAAATTTAGTTGCCCACGCTGATGAAAGTTAACCTATAACAGATGTGTTTTGTGTGTATTAGCTATTTCTTCTTTGCATTTAATTGTAACTCACTGTATGAATCTGACATAGAACCGTCCAAGGAGCTACGGTCAATGTTACGGCACCTTTTGGAAATGATGCCAGCATCATCTGTAACGGGGCCAGGCAGAGATAGTGCTATCAACCTCTTGGTCAAACAAGTACCTCGCAAGTCCTTGAAAAACCCTGATAACTCTCTCACATTATGGGTGATAGACCAGGGTAAAAAACACACCTTGCATGGACACAGACCTTTCATTCATCCTGATGCCTTGGTTGATACTAAACATTTTTTAAATCCCCTTTGCATTATCATGAGATGAATATGCATATGTATTTATTTTAGAAAATTTGCCACTAATTTCATGTCATCACTGCAGATGGATTAAAGACCTACTTGTTCTCTCACAGGGCTGAAGAAAATCCTGCAGGTGGCTGGGACCGTCCCAGAGCTCTCAGAAGGACCACCACTTACAGACAACACTCATATGAACTGCTCTGTCTTGCTGAGCAAACTCTATGATGACTTAAAGAGTGACAAAGAGAGGGAGAACTTTAACAAACTATGTGAAGAATATGTTCAGTGAGTTGACTACAGAAGCTTCTGTTAATTTAATTCAGGATAAAATTGGATCCTTTTTCTAGAGCTGCTTACTACAACAGTACCTCTTGGGCATGAAAACTGCGAATAATTCTTCTAATGAGTTGTTTTTGTGGATAGGCAACACTTCAGTCGACCTGGTCTAGACGCCAAGCTGCGAGCCATCCAAACAGTATCGGTGCTTCTCCAAGGACCAAGCGACGTGGGTAACAGAACTCTTGAAATGTCAGGAATGATGGACGCAGTGATCTCTCTGTGTGCCTCTGAAGATGTAACGCACCAGCAGGTAGCAGTGGAGGCTCTCATCCATGCTGCAGGCAAAGCGAAGAGAGCCTCCTTCATCACAGCCAACGGTGTGTCGCTGCTGAAGGACCTGTACAAGAAGAGTGAGAATGACAGGATACGTGTGAGAGCCTTAGTGGTAAGTACTGTAGATAGATTTAGAAAATAACACTTCTAAATAAAGATAAAACTAACAGTTATGTGTGTGGGGGTTATTACACAGGGTTTGTGCAAGCTTGGATCAGCAGGAGGAACAGATTTCAGCATGAAGCAGTTTGCAGAGGGATCTACGCTTAAGCTTGCCAAGCAGTGCAGAAAGTATGTTTGCCTGTACTGAATCTGGAACCTGGGTATAGATTAAGAGAGATGTGGCATGTTTGATCTACACTGCTGAAAAACCTGATTTAAGTGCTGGATTTGAGTAGATTATTGGATTTCGAATAACAGGCAAGCTTTATCTCGTTCTCTTTAAGGTGGTTGTGTAACGAGACTCTGCCCCCAACTTCTCGTCGCTGGTCTGTGGAAGGTCTCGCCTACCTCACCTTTGATGCTGATGTAAAGGAAGACTTAGTGCAAGATAAGAACGCCCTCCTGGCCATGTTTGAGCTTGCAAAGGTTGAATACATCATTATTTTCCTCATTGTTACATTCTGACATTTTCTTTGCTCTCACCAACCAATTTTCATAATCAGCCTCAAGCATAGCATAATAGTGTTGGTCTCACCCATTAGAAGATCAGTTAATCATTAGTCCTCCTATGATGTTTATTGGACTGATTTGTTCTTTAACCAAGTAGCTGCTGTTTCATGCCACAATGCCAGATGATCCCATTAACTCTCCTTCAAAGGAAATACCGTTGAAGTTGTAGGATTTGTTTTACATGGCTATTTTACATTCATATTTCTCTCAGATGAGGCTCTTTTTATTGTTTTTACTGTGAAATTACCATCCTTTGCTGAAATCCTTGTTGTTTTGCATGTGTTCTTGCAGTCTGAGGATAAGACTGTGCTTTTTGCTGTGGGCTCTACATTAGTGAATTGCACCAACAGTTATGATGTGGAGAAGCCAGACCCTCAAATGGTGGAATTGGCCAAGTATGCAAAGCAGCATGTGCCTGAGGAGCATCCCAAGGTAAATGCACCTTTTTTCCCAAGTGGAACTAACATCATACAGTATTTCTTTTATACTAGGCAGTAACTTTGCTCCTGGCCTTCATCTCAGTTATTTAGGTTATGCTTCATGTTTACATCTACCTTTTAATGTCAGGATGCACCTTCCTATGTGGAGAAAAGGTTGGTGAAGCTGCTGGAGGCTGGTGTGGTGTCAGCATTGGTGTGTATGGTCAAACAGGAGAGTCCCGCCCTCACTGATGCTTGTAAGGAATGTATTGCCAGGTAGGAAAATGGCCGTAAGTCTTTCTCTTTCACTGTTTTCTCTGTGGATTTTCTGGTTCATATAATCTTTCATGGCAGGGTCTTCTTGGCTTTGGTGGAGCGACAGGAAGACAGAGGTACAGTGGTGGCACAGGGTGGAGGAAAGGTAGAGCACAGTGATAAATATGCTCAGTTTAGCCTACACTCTTATCTGAACACCATGCTTCAGGAGTTTCTAATGATTTACATTTGCTGCTCTCCTCCAAAGGCTCTGATCCCACTTGCATCCGACAGCACAGATGCTGGAAAAATCAAAGCAGCACAAGCCCTGGCAAAAATAACCATCACATCTAACCCAGAGATTGCCTTTCCTGGAGAAAGGGTAAAAATGCAAGCAGTAACAAAACACTTCACTTAGAAAATATAAACAGCTTCTACTATTTAACCTTGTCTTTTTTTTTTTTTTTGCCAGATCTATGAGGTTGTGCGCCCACTTGTCAGCCTTCTGAGCCTCGAGTGCACTCTTCTGCAGAACTTTGAGGCACTAATGGCTCTCACCAACCTGGCTGGCATTAGTGAAAGACTCAGGTTGGCCACTAGGGGGAGGTCTCTCATAAGAATACACACACAAAGGAGACTATTGTATAGTCCATTAGATTGAGACATAAATCCCCCCCCCCTTTTTTTTTCTTTTTTTTACATTTTGCACAGCTGATTTTGCAAATTCGTACTTCTGACATTTTTTTGCTTTTCACAAAATATTTAAATGCTTTTAAATTTTTCTGGGGCAAGCACAAGTGATTGAGATTTAATTTGAATTTAATCACAGACTTAATTAATAAACATATTGTAATCTCCTTGCACAGCAACTTTCCAAAATTCTTTACAGCAAATACAAGCCATGTTGCATTTCTTCATAAGCAAACTACTGACAGAGATTGAAGTATTTTAAGTCTTTGTTGTCCACTAAAATTGAATTTCCTTTCAAACGTGCTTTGACTGCATAAGATGATAATTAATACTGAAGTAGTGCAACTATGCAAGACATGCCTAGTTGTAGTTTATTTTTCACTGTTTTCAAATCTCATGTTTTGCCTCACAGACAAAAGATCATAAAGGAGAAAGCTGTACCAAAAATTGAAGGTTACATGTTTGAGGAACATGAGCTGGTCCGAGCTTCTGCCACAGAGTGCATGTGTAATTTGGTTTTAAGTATGGAGGTAAGACGTAATTTATAAAAAAAATAAGTCCGTGTCACAAATCTGAATGCTGTTTGTTCTAACAGTAGTGGCTGTGTGGGGCGTCCTCAGGTGCAGAAGCTCTACCTAGCCACAGGAAATGATCGCCTGAAGCTGCTTGTACTTTACAGTGGAGAGGAGGATGAGAGGTTGCGGAAAGCTGCTGCAGGAACTCTGGCCATGCTGACAGCTGAACAACCAGAGCTCTGCGCCCGCATTCCTGGAACTGTAAGAAAACTACTCTGGCAACACTCTGACACACTTCCATTATTCTTTAGTCTCCTTTAGCTAACATGACTCTTGTTATCCTCTCAGACAACCCACTGGCTAGAAATTGTGCAGGCTTTGCTGCTCAGTGAAATATCTGACCTGCGTCATCGTGGAGTGGTCATAGTTCAGAACATGATGCAGGCGGAGAAGAGTTTGGCCGAGAAACTCATGGAGAGTGAAGCTCTGGAGATTCTTTCTGTCCTTGCAAAGGGAGGAGAGGGCACGCCAGATCCTGTCTCCAAAGTAGCTCAGAACTGTTTGGATAAAGCTGTGGAGTACGGCATCATCAGAAACAGGCAAGAAAACGAAAAGAGCCAAGGAAGTGAACCCTGAACACAAGCTGTAGTGTGCAATGTGTCTCCAGTCAGTGTTTCAGTGCTTCAACAATTTTTGTAAGAAATGGGTTCTTTAGTCGTTTATGTCTTAACAAAAACCAATGAAAAGCAATAAGGAATGTAATAAGGAAAGATAACAAATGCAAAAACCAACAGCATACATGAGCTTTCACTGCTGTTTCAGTATGTTGGTGCACTTCCAGCCAAAGTGCATATTCAGCTCAGAGACCAACAATTCTCCTCTTTACATTTTTCACTAAAGATGACCAATCCTTTATATGCACAAATATCTTATTTATGTGTCATTATTATTCCCACAAATACATTCTTATTTTAACTGTGCACACTACTTTTTCCTCATTATTTTATTATATTTTGCCCTAATCAGCAAGAACACAAACATTTCATTTACATTATAGAGTACTTCTGGTTTGAACATTTATTATCGTCACTGTTATTGGCAATCCAACACATTCCTGGTGAGTGAAATGTGTGGTTTGTTGTTTTTATAAGTTTTGACTGACAAAAAAATAAAAAAATAATAATAATAACCAGAGTTAAGTTGTCACTTCTCTGTTTCCTTCATCCAGTAGTTCACTCCCTTTGCTGAACTTTCTGATGGTGTGTTAGTGAGGGGATTCTTAACTGTTTCGGAGCCAGGGAGCCCTTTACAGAGAACATTTTAAAGGGATCTGTCTCACCGACACCAATGAAACATTTTCTTACAAGTACCAAGACTATATTTTGACATTTGGATTTGATGTAGTAAGTTATTAAAATTGCGGTTGGAAATGTAAATACTTTGAATTTCTCAGAAACTTTACAGAAGTTGTGGTAAAAACTTTATAATTTATGGAAGGTGTGTCAAAAATCATTTTAGTTCAAGGTTCATACAGCCCAGTTAGATCTTATATGGGCAGCGGGCCAGTAAAACTATTGTGTAACATATGATGTTTCTTTGAATGTAAAGAAGTACATTTTGAAAACCTGCACATGCTATGAGCCATCCATCCAAGATGGCTAAGAAAAAATAGTGCATAGTGCAATTTCAGCAGTATGTCTGTGAGGTGTACCCATGACAGTGGATCTATAAAGGCACAAAACCATCACAAAGTGAATTTTTCAAAACTATCAAACAATTAAATTTTTATTTCTTTGTAGTTCAAACACGTCTTTTTTTTTTACAGTAACATACTTTTTTCTATAATATAATGCAAGCCTTTTATCACCACACCAACAAGAACAGTGCAGTTTTAAAAATGTATTCAAGATTTAGACAATTTTCATACTTTGCAAAGCCATGCAGAGGACTAAACTGTACCCACTGACTGGCTCCAGGCAGTATGCTTGACACACTTGATTGATGTCAATTATTTAGGGCAGGGGTCTCCAACCTTGTGTCCCTGTAGTGGCTCCCTGTGACTTGGACATAAAACCTAGATGAATATGAACTGCTTTTTAAAGGCTTTATCTTTTATTTATCATTGTTGTGATTTTTCATATTCTCCAGTTGTAAAAATGTGTAGCCTAACTGAATAAAATTCTTCTTCTTCTTTCGGCTGTTCCCGTTAGGGGTTGCCACAGTGGATCATCTGCCTCCATCTCACCCTATCCCTTGCATCCTCTTCCCTCACACCAACCCTCCGCATGTCCTCCTTCACTACACCCGTGAATCTTCTCTGTGGTCTTCCTCTTCTCCTCCTGCCTGGCAGCTCCATCTTCAACATCCTTTGTCCAATATGTCC
>VUQH01081866.1:0-14024 GCA_015106775.1 Etroplus canarensis | reverse complement strand
TTCCAGCTTCAAAGTCATCGTTCTGTCTGACACTCTCTTCACCTCCAGAACACTCTTCACATACTCTTCCTTCAAGATGACCCCTACTCCATTCCTCTTCCTACCTACACCATAGTAGAACAGTTTGAATCCACCTCCGATGTTCCTGGCCTTGCTTCCCCTCCACCTGGTTTCTTGTACACACAATATATCTACCTTCCTTCTCTCCATCATATCAGCCAGCTCTCTCCCTTTACCAGTCATAGTCCCTACATTTAAAGTCCCTACTCTCACCTCCACCCTCCTACCTTTGCTTCTCTCTCTCTGCCTCCTAACACGCTTCCCCCCTCTCCCCCTCCTTGGTCTTCGGCCAACAGTAGCATAGTTTCCACCGGCACCCTGTTGGCTAACGGCACTGGAGGCGGTCGTTGTTAACCCGGGCCGCGACCGATCCGGTATGGAAGTCGTGTTATGAATCCGCATATTTGATTTGGCAAAGTTTTTACGCCGGATGCCCTTCCTGATGCAACCCTCACCATTTACCCAGGCTTGGGACCGGCACTAGGACTACACTGGCTTGTGGGCCCCTGTGGCTGGTTTAACAGTTTAATCAAATATGCAGAGAAATTTCACACAGTGTTGAAGTGGTGTCAAATGGAGTGAAAGTGTTGAATTCAATTTAAAAACTTTGTGTTATAAGCGATACATTTTTGGTTGTTTTGCAGAACGAGGACGATGATACAAGGAGCGTCACCACATCCTCTGTCATGGTGAGTTCATGACAAACACTGTGTGTGTGTGTTTGTGTCTGTGTGTGTGTCTGAGCTGAAAGACATCTTCCCTCCCCCACACACCATTCCCATGGTGATATCCCATAATTACCCAGCGCCGGCTGCTCATTGGCTGTGACGGCCCCCCCGCTGCTGTCCAACTGGAACCAGCAGGAGAACTCTGCCTGTAACCAGAGCTGAAAGTTTACAGAGAGCTCATTTCCATCATTGATTATTCTCTGCCCTAATCAATGTGATCAATACAGAGGAAACAGCTGATGCAGCTTCAGTTTGTTCTCACAGCAGGGTTTTATTTAAATTAACCAGTGACTGGTCTAAGACCAGTTTAAACTCAGACTAACATTAGTCGAGATCAAGTCTAAAAAGAGTGTAAAACGTGAAACAAAAATTTAAAATGGAAGTCTTTAACACTAGTCTTAGACCAAATCAACACCCATTCTAAACACAAGTCTAAAACAAGGCTACAAATCCCAAACCAAGTCTAATACCAGTCCTAAACTAAATATAATACCAGTCTGCACCAATTCAAAACAAAAACTTAAAACAAGTCTACAACAATCTCCCCCCTGGGATTAATATAGAATTCTGATCATGAATTTTTAAGTCTATTACCGATCCAAACCAAGTCTCAAAACTGTGTAAAACATAACAAAGCAAATCTAAAACCAAATCTAAACTCAGTCTTAACATCAATTTAAAACAAGGCTACAATGTCAAAAACAAATCTAATACTGGGTTCAAACCAAATCTAAATCCAGGTAAAAAGCAGTTTAACAATAAGTCCAAGTCAAGTCCAAGACCAAGTTTAATGTCAATCTCGAGCCAAATTTAAATCCAGCCCAAAATTATTTCAACACAAGGAACAAACCAAAGTCAAAATCAAATCTAATACTATTATGAAAAGTAAATCTAAACCCAATGTAAACATCAGTCTAAATGATACAAATCCAAGTCTAATTCCAGTCTCAAACCAAATCTAAATCCAGCTCGACATTAGTTCAAGAACTGGAAACAGTCCTATTTAAAGTCCAATTTCAGTCTGAAGTCATTTCTCAATTCAGCCCAAAAGTAGTCAAACACTCGGTCCAAATCAAGTCCAGACCCAAGTCTAATACTAGTCTAAAATCAAATGCAATCCCAGTCTACACATCAGTCTAAAAAAGGCTACAACCCCAAACTTATACCCTTAAGAATTCCAGAACCAAGTCTAGTACCAGTACAAAGAAAAGTCTAAAAGTAATCTAAAGCAAATTGATTTTATTATAAACAGTAGTCAAAATAAGGCCACAACCACTCCAAATCCAAGTCTAATACCAGTGTTAAGAACAACTACAAAAAACCTGAAATTTAGTCTAATAAAAGAACCAGAACAAGTCAAGTACACATGTAAAATTAAATATAAACCAGTCCAAAACCAAGATAATTGTAAATATTACCCCTTAGTCATTCTAAAATTAGGTCCAAACCAAGTCCAACACTAATACCATTTTCAGACTAAATCAGTCTAAATATTTGATAACAGTCCCAAACTGAGCCTAAAATTAGCCTGAAACTAATAAATCTAAATCAGTCCAAAACAAGAGTTCAGTACTGCAGCCACAGGCAGATTTAGGTTTGATTAAATGTTCTTCATGGAAATGTATCTCTGTAAGTAGAATGTGTTTTTTTTAAAAACGCTCTGTCCTCCTGCAGCATCAGTGTTGACAGCGAGTCGTTGGCTGTGCTGCTCGCCGCCACGGCGTGCTGTCAGGCTGAAGGACGGCCTCCCCCTGTGCCCGCTCAGGCTGTGTAATTAACACGGAGCTATCAGGTAAACAGCGAGGGCGGCGCGGCAGGCCGCTGATTAAAGGCCTGGGTGGCGCTTCACAGCGCCCTGCTGGCCAATAAACACCACTAATGGCGTTAGGACCCCCGCCCACCCCGCTGCCCGGAGGCCCCGGCTAGAGGACAACGAGGACGCCGATTTATGAGGGGAAATCCAGATGTGAGAGGGAATGTTAAAAATCTGAATCAGGAAATGTGATTTTAGCATCAAAAAGCCTCTGAAAGCTTCAGATTTGTTTCATCATCATTTCTACAAACTCCAGGAGGCTGAGATGGTTTCAGCTCGTCTTCGTGGGTTTTCTGTTGCTCATTCTCATCCTGTTCTAGATCCAATAGAGAGGTGGGATTTTTTTTTTTTGTAGAAATGCTAACGGGCCTCCTTCCTCTCCTCCCCCTTCAGTCCTTGTTCCACAGGGTACCGCTGGAGCCTCTGGAGAAGGAGTGGCTGAAGAGCTCCGCTGTGGGGAACATGGCCACCCAGCGCCGGCTGTTTGCTCAGGAGCCCGGGCTCGTCTTAAAGAAGGTCTGGTTCCGACTCGTCTCGTGTTTGTGTCTGAACATGTAAAAGTCACGTCCTGCTCTTAGAAACTTTAATCTGGATCCATGTTCTGTCTGAACTCAGTGTGTTGACATATTTGGCCAGTTTGATCAGAAAATACCTCAGCAGGTCATTAACCTGTGTTCACCTTCATGCAGACTGATGATGAATCATCAGATATTCAAATGGAGTTTGGTTCTTTAGATGAGCTTTCCCCGTGTGCAGCAGGACTTATTACAGGATCCTGATTTCCTACCATGTACAGTGGAAGAAGTGAGGTCAGCAGCCTCAGTATTCATCTTGTCAACAGTAAAGATGATAAAATGAACGTAGCAGCATTTTGGTTCATAGTTAATACTCTCCTCTGAAGACAGATGCACAGAACAGGCTTCAGTTTAGTCTGATGGTTCTTTTCTTTTCTTCCTGCTTTGTTCCTGCCCTCATCAGGATTTCATCACAGTAAGTAAAACACGGCTGTAGAGGGTTACGCTCAGATCTAGGGTCAACCTAAATGGCCCCGTCACCGTGACGATTTAACAAGCGTATGCCAACACATCAAAATATCTCTTAACACGCTGGCATATGTATTACTATGATGTTTTTTAAAAAATTTTGTGAGTATTCATAACGTATCAGTAACTTACACAAAACGTTACAATAACTTATAGATAACTTATACCAAAGCATGCTTAGCGTGTTCCCGGCGTTCACAACATATGCATAGCGTGTCATAGCCTATTCACAGTATCAACATGACGGACCACGTGGACGCACGGAGAAACCATCATCACCCACACCCTCATCACCCTCACCCTGTGATGGAGATGATGCAGCCCCTCTCAGGCATCATCAGTGGCATCGTAGCTGCGTCCGTGGCCGATACCTACTCTCAGCCAATACGCCGTTATACGGTAGCTGTAAGTTAGAAACACGTTCAGTAAGTGCTGTGGTCGTCCAGAACACGTCAAATACATCTACATACGTCAGTATGTGTTGGAGATAAGGTCTCTATAAGTTACACATAGGTTCAAAGCACATTACTCATAGGTTAGAATACGTTTTGGGTACGCTAGACATTATCTCCGCGTATTTCCACTTATGAGTAACTTACAAGTAACGTGTGAACGATCGCATAACGTACCTACAACTTATGGCCCGCGTGTGACGTATAAGCAATACGCTTGTCATGACCCATGTTCTGTGTGCCTCCCTGTTCGTGTCATTTCCTGTTTTATTTTGAAACCCATTCTGTCTGGTGCCTCTGCCTCTGTTTCACTTCCCGTTTGTAATTGTCGGCAGCTGTGCACCCCTCCCTCCTGTGTCTGTTGGCCCACCTCTTTGTGTATTTATTCTCTCGCCCTTGTCTGCTTGGTGTCGCGTCCTCGTCTTAGTCCCTTTGCCAGCGTGTGTGTTTCTGGATGTTGCTGCCTTCACTTCCCTCCGTGTCGCAGCTGCATCACTTCCTCACCTGTCTTCCTGTTATTGCGCTCCATCGTAATTCATACATGGACTTTGTGTTTATTATTTTTGGCAATAAAGCCTGTTAAAATGTACTCCGGCTGCCTACGAGTCCTGCATTTGGGGCCGCACCCGCACACCCACGAGCCGGACATGACAACGCTGGCATACGTCAGAAATTTTGTGCATGCTCAAAATTTTTGGAGACCTCGTCGTGCTACAACGTATACCAGCTTGCTTCAGCGTGCTCTTAACTTATACAAACCTTACTATTAACTTGTTCCATGTACGCAAGTGTATTCACCAAATTTTTCATACATGGACATCGTCGAGGTGTGACAGGGTCTTTATATTAAATTATAAATGGAATAAAAAAAACTTTAAGTCCAAGTCATCAAGTGTATGAAATATACCTTATAGCCTGCTATCACCATGACACGCATGGGAGTGTTCAGCGCACTTCTCATGGCTCTGCAAACACCCGATGCTTCTTGTAGCATTTTAATTCAATTATCTGACCAATAACATGACTGCTGTGCAGGTAATTCTACCAACACACCATCTGAGGAGTCTGAGCTCCAGTTTTGGTGAACCTCTAGGATTTTATTTGGAGGTTACTGAGCATTAATTATCGGTCTGTGTGATTCTCTCATACAGGCTACGTATGCAGCTTCATAACCAGACTCCACCCTCTTGTCCACATATGGCCACTTTTGGCTCTGAAAACCCAGCATAGCACCATCTGAAATGCTACTGTTGAGGTTTCTAAATGCCTATGATGAGAACAGGAAGTCCGGTGTGTCCTAACTCTATGATTCGCATTTGTTGTTTTTGGACAGTGGGAACAAACCACAGATCGTACCATCATTTGGTTGCAGTTACCAAAGCATCTTCTCTGAAAGCTGATTGGATTTAATACGCAAGCACTGAATATTAGCAGGTGTTGCTTCAACACTGCAAACACTAGGAATGAGGGTGAATCTCTGCTTTCTATCTGCCAGCAGTTCCGTGTTTGGTTGACTCCCAGCAGCCCGTCGGTCGGCCCATCGGTCGGCCGTCACCCCCACGCTCTGTCAGCGAAATTCGATAGACGGCTTTAGAGCTGGGTCCTCTGAGAAAACAATTGGCTTAAGGAAATGAAAAGCAGTAAACACGTCAGTAATCTGCTTATTGGAATGAAAGAAAGGGGAGGGCACTGAATGAACGGAGGTGGGGGGTGTAGAGTAATGATCCTATTAGCTTGGATAAGAAGCCACTGAAAGTCAAGCAGGAGATGAAGATGAGGAAGATGATCAGATAAACTGAATGCCCATCAAGAGGTGGGACAGACGGACGCCCTCCAAACCTCACAGTTTACGCTCTCTGTCTTCTGAGTGAGAAGATCTGGTTCTAATTCTTCTGTTTTTTCTCAGAAAGTGAGGCCAGGGAGTGGGGTTAAAGAAGACCACTCAGACTGGGTCCAACAGAAACCAGAATGGTCAGGTTTAATCTTTTGTCATCAGAATTTTATGTAACGCAGGAAATACGTTTCTATTCCTTCAAATTCTACTCACTGAGTAGAAACCGAAGAAACTCATAAAATATCTGTTCAGCCATGACACGATACCGAGCAGCTATTTAAATCAGAGTTTAAAAATGCTCTGTGGTTGTTGTTCCACTGTTATTTGTGTTAACTGTTTATGCTCTGTCTTTGGTTATTCTGGTTTTTAGTTACGTTGTGTTTGATGTTCACTTATATTTGAGGGTGATTTCAGCTCAGGTTTTAGTGAGTTTCTGAGTTTTGGTTTTTGCTCTGGACTTTGCTACTGTGTGTTCAGTTTGTCTTTTCGTGCATTTCCTCTCTTATTTCAGTACCTGTCATGTCTTATGTGTTGTTTTTAGTTTTGCTTCCTGTTGTCTCCCCTGATTCCCTGATTGTTACCACCTGTGCTCCCCTCTCTCCTGTTTCTCGTTAGTTGTTAGTCTGAGTGTGTTTATAGCTCTGACTGTCTTTAGTTCATTATCACGTTGTCTTTCTTTAGTGTGTGTTCCTGCTCACAAAGAGATGCAAAACAGCCACAAACAGATGAAAAAGAGACACAAAACAGTCACAAAGAGGCAAAACAGTCTCAAAGAGACACAAAACAGCCACAAACAGATGAAAAAGAGACACAAAACAGTCACAAAGAGATGAAAATAAGACACAAAACAGTCACAAACAGTCGAAAAAGAAATGCAAAACAGCCACAAAGAAACGCAAAACAGCCACAGAGAAAAAACAGTCTCAAAGAGACACAAAAACGACCACAAAGAGACACAAAACAGCCACAAAGAGATGCAAAACAGCCACGAAGAGATGCAAAACAGCCACAAAGAGATAAGACAGTCACAAAGAGACAAAACAGTCAGACAGAGGCAAAAGAGACACAAAACAACCACAAAGAGACAGAATAGCCACAAAGAGATGCAAAACAGTCACAAAGAGGCAACACAGCCACGAAGGGTAGCATAAATGATGAAATAAGGATAGGTCCTCGAACAAACCCATGAGGGACTCCATAGTTTAAAGCAGAGGAGAGTTGTGTCCAGCTGGTCAGATATGACCTGAACGTCTTTATTTAGAAATGCACTGATGACTTTAAACAAGTGGAAGGAAATGTAAGTTCAATAAAAAGAAATGAAAGCCGTTTAAAGGAAAGTGTATGGGACATGCACCACAACACGTGTGTGTGTAGGTTTTTATCATGTTTATTCTGTCACTGGCCGTCATTTTCCTTCCAGCAGCCTGCATGGAAACACACAGCCTTTATCAGCTTCACCTCTGTTTTCAGTCCTTATTATACACCCAGGATGTTGCACTGAAACATTTCAGACTAAATTATTTCTGTTTTTCTGTTCTGACTCTGTCTGGCTGCTGCTGACGACCTCCTGTGATGTAAACCTGCTGTACATAAAGGGGGTAAGTTGTCTTTTCCTTTTGGCTTCGTTAACATGAATCATCTTAACACAAATGCACACTTCTGCCTTCTGCTTCAATTAGCTGAGCCCTGATATCACAGAGAGCCGCTCCCTCACCTCCCGTCTCTCTGTCATCACAGTGAGTTTCTACCAGTCGGACGTTCACACGAGGAGGGTGGGGCTGATGTAAAATGCAGTTCATGTAAATAATACTCACACAGACGTCCAATTTCCTGCCATGTTTGTCTAAGAAACCTGCAGAAAGGAGGCATTGCTTTGCGAGGCATGTAGCCCTCCCTTCAAACAGACTGACAGCTCTGTGCAGCAAAACACTGAAAACACCGCAACACATACACAACGCCTCCATTAGATCATCGATACCGTCGTTCCCTCTCCAGACATCTGCCATCAGGTTCATGACGGCAGCCTGGAGGGATTACTGAACAGGTACAGGGCCAGTGAGACGATCCACGCACCGAGAGATGCAAAACCACTGCAAAGTGAGAGAAATCACCCACAAACAGTCACAAAGAGACACAAAACAGTCACAAAGAGACACAAAACAACCACAAAGAGACACAAAACAGTCAAAAAGAGGCAAAACAGCCACAAAGAGACACAAAACAGTCACAAAGAGACACAAAACAGTCAAAAAGAGACACAAAACAACCACAAAGAGGCAAAACAGCCACAAAGAGACACAAAACAGTCACAAAGAGACACAAAACAACCACAAAGAGGCAAAACAGCCACAAAGAGACACAAAACAGTCACAAAGAGACACAAAACAGTCAAAAAGAGGCAAAACAGTCACAAAGAGACACAAAACAGTCACAAAGAGACACAGAACAGTCACAAAGAGACACAAAACAGTCAAAAAGAGGCAAAACAGTCACAAAGAGACACAAAACAACCACAAAGAGACACAAAACAACCACAAAGAGGCAAAACGGCCACAAAGAGATACAAAACGGCCACAAAGAGATGCAAAACAGTCAAAAAGAGACACAAAACAGTCACAAAGAGGCAAAACGGCCACAAAGAGACATAAAACCAAGGTCAAGGTGAGCATTATTATCCCTAAGGGACAATTCATGGTACAGCTAACAACAAACAAGCAACACTCAGAACAACACTACAGTCTGTCGTTTAGAGCGTTAGCAGTGACAAAGGAGTGTTTGTGTGCTGTGTGTTGTGTGGCAGGTTGTACCTACAGCCAGATGGAAGAAGTTCAGACTGTTGAGGCTGAGATGATTCAGTAAGAATGAATTTAGCCTTGTTAAGAAGCTTTAAGTTGTAGAACAGATAAAAATAAACCCCAGAGACCCAAAATGAGCACAAAGAAAAGCAGAAACTGTTGGTCCGCATCGTGTGTTGTTAGTCTGTTGTGTCTTCTCTCAGACTTGTGATGGTTTCGTGTGTCTGTCTGGCTTTTTGTGTCTCCGTCTGCGGTTGTTTCGCGTCTGGGGGTCTTGTGTCTGCGCTGGGTTCGGGGGCCCGTACACGGCGCCGGCCGTCTCTCGCACCTCGCCCTGCGTGGACGCCGGGTCCACGCTCGTTAGGGCTGCGTGTGATTGGAGCGGCCCGGCACGCCAGACAGCGGGATGTGTAATGATATTGTAATTACATGGTAATTAATATGTGAGCAGCCAGCGGGCCCGAGGGGAGGCGGCTCGCTCCTCAGCAGATGGGAGGGACCGATAATTCCTCCACTGCCGCTCTGTATTCTTATTTTGTGAGCTTCGATTTCACGGTGGTGCGCGGAGGATCTCGGTAAGATGAAGCGTGCCCTGGTTTGCCCGCGTGCGGCGTTTCTGCGCCGATCTGCCGTTTCCTTTCTTCTGCGGCAGCGGCTCTTGGAGACCCCGTCCCAGCATATGTTCCTCACGTTCGCTGTTAAGTCACAGCCAATAAAGAGGCGGTGTTTCAGAGCGCCACATATGGCTTTGAAAACTCCCCCGCAAGTGGAATTTCACACGGCATTATGGGGGCTCTAAGCTTCCTATTCAAGAGCTCCTGCAGAAGGACCCCTCCATATGGCCTCGCCTAATGTGCCCCTCCCCCCTCCCCGGACCTCCCCATGGCTAACCCTCCACCGCAGACAGTATTACACTCCTTTTCATGCCTCGCTTGATCAAAACGGAAAGAGTGAACGTGACGCCTGTTTGATGTGCTCCCTTTGCCTGCTGCTTTCTCGCCCGCCGCTCCGCCGCCGCCGCCGCCGCCACAGGGCCGACAGATGCCCGGCACACCAGGCCCGACCGTTGGCAGGCAGTTGGCGGTTTGTGCCGGGTCACTGTCGGCAGGACGACGGCTGCGAGGTGTCCCTCGGAGGTCCGAGCGTCCCGCTGAGACGGGCAGGTGTCCGTCACGTCTGAAAATGTGTAACATGGAGCTTTTGTGGCTCGCTGAGTCGTCCAGTTTTCTACTTGGCTTGTTGACCGTTTAAAGGACGCAGCGCGGAGACGGCGGGAGTCCCGGGATCAAGACGGCGTCTCCCAGTTTTTATTATGCATTTGTTACAATACAGCAAAGGTCCAGTTTTCTCCACAGGGTAAAATAAAAATAAAATCTTTGCCAAATTTCTAGACTGACTGCTCATCACTTCTAACGCGGGCCAAGCTGATGAAGGTGTACCTAATAAAGTGGCCAATCAGTTGCAAATCTTCTTCTTTGAGCCCCGCCCCTTTTCATCAGGTACACCTCTTCAGCCGCACATGAATGCAAATATCTCGTCAGCCAATCACGTCGCAGCAACTATCAGGACACTTTATTACGTACACCTGTTCAACTGCACTTCTTCTTCTTCTTGTAAATTTTATTGGCAGTTGGCAAACAGAGTGCATTACCGCCACCAACTAGTATCCCATCCACCTGCGCAGGGCCCACGACCCTGGCGTCATCAGCCAAGGCCACGGGCCCTTTCAAGTCAAAAATTGCACCGAAGCCTGAACGCAGAGTTCAGCCGGTGCTGCTTACTTCTTCTTCTTCTTCTTCTTCTTCTTGTAAATTTTTATTGGCGGTTGGCAAACAGTGCATTACCGCCACCATCTAGTATCCCGTCCACCCGTATCATCCCTGCGCGGGGCCCCCGGCCTCGGCTGATGACGCCAGGGTCAAACCAAACATTGCACCGCAGTGTGAACGTGGAGTTCAGCTGGTGCTGAAGTTAATGTCTCGGTAAACTGCACTTTCAGAATGAGAACACGTTATTAATCCTGGGGGGGGGGGATTTCTCCCATTACAGACACTCTGTTACATATGTATAACTATTAATATAAATATAGAGATAAAAATACAGTCAAGGAAATAAAATAAATAAAAACCCAACATTCAGAGTCCAGGTTGTAGCAGAGGGGGTTCGAGGTTGAACTATAATAACAGTAGGCGTATTTGCTGCTGCTGCTGCTGCCATGTATCACCTAGTGCTTTAAGGTCGCTCTATAAACGTTTACCAAATGTTAACTGCGTATAGGTATAATATTTATACATCTGTAATATTTGGACGTGTATGAAACTGAAGATGAAGCACTGGGACAGAAGTGGGACCTCCACAGTGTCAGGTCCGGTTTCTTTTTGTAATATCTGAAGGCTTGAGGCCAGTTCTAATTACAGCTGACTTCAGGCAGTCAGTGCAGTGTCCTCTGAAGTCCTGCCTGTGTGAGACACTCGGGCGGAGCCACCAACAATCTGTCCAAGTGTCGGAGGAGGCCGGCAGGTGAGGCCGGGTTCAGTTAGCACCTTCTAATGAAAACTCTGGGCTCAGCGGCCAGTCTGCGCCTCGCCGCCAAAATAAACCTCCATTGCCATCCTGTGCACGCTGGCAGGTTTTTGTTTTTTTTTTTCCCACCCCCACCTCGTGTCCCCGTGATGGCGGCGCCCCGCTCGGTTTTCACGCTCCCGGTTGCTGCTGAATGAGGAACATCAGCGCGGCGTAATTAAATGGGCAGAAAACAGCAGAAAACAACGTTGGGCTTGTTTAATCCAGTTCAGAGCAGGGGGTGGTGGAGCAAATAACAGGACAGAGGAGGTGGAGGCGGAGGCGAAGCCTGGTTTCTCCAGACTCTCAGTGATGAAGCTTCAGGAGTGAAAACTAAATCCCATCCTGGGTATTTCAGGGAAAAATGCAGCATGGTTCAGATTTTTACTGATTAGAATGTGAGGCAGATCAACGCGTCATAACGTGACATAATCAGTCCAAACGTGGCTTCACATCAGGACCACTGTGATGAGGAAATTACAGGCTGTCAATTCATATAAATGCTAAGTTTACTGTGAAATCACTATACATGTATGTACATACATGTGTATTAGTATATTTTTATGCATATTTATTATGTTCAAATGTTAATGACTGTTTCTCCCTGCATACTTGTATGTACCTTCAGCTGCTGCCTTGTTTTCTCCTCTGGGAGTCATCACAGATGATTAATCTCTAGTTTCTGATTCCTCCCTCTGTAAACAGCAGTCAGCAGCCTTTACTATCAGAAGAGTCATTTTTAAGTAATTCCAGGCCCAAAAAAATCTGTCTGGAGCTGTAAAACAAAATCTACTTATTTAACCGCACTAATAGTAACGTGAAAGTGTCAGATTCCACCACTAGGGGTCACTGTTTTATCAGGACGCAGTTGTGTAGCTGCTCCTGGCGCAGCAGTTAGCACTCGTACTGCAAGAAGGTTGTGGGTTCAAACTTCTGCTCTGGCTGGAGTTTGGGAGGTTTCCTAAAGTACAAAGACGTGCTCGTTAGGTTACTTGGAGGTTATAAATTGACCATAGGTGTGTTAGCCCCGATTCTTTTATCGGAAGCCCAAGACCAGACCGGAGGAATCTTCCATTTATATAAAAATATTTATTGCGGTCACAGGTAAAGCATAGCAGCGCTGGACTCAATTTGACAAAAGTTCTCGCAGGAACCAGAATGAGCCCAGATCACAGGAATCAGTTCACATTTATCTTCTTGGGTTGGGCCTTGCCCCGTACAGAGGTGAATTCACACGAAACCGTTTGTAATTGGCCACCTGTTATTGATGTGGACAGGCTAAGCACTGTCCAAAACAGTGTGATAATCAATGTGTATGAGTGTTGATTTCAGGCGTGTATCTAACACAACAAAAATAATAGACAAATACACTGCCCGGCCAAAAAAAAAGTCGCCACCTGGATTTAACTAAGCAAATAGGCACGAGCCTCCTATTGGATAATTACTGCATGGGCAATTATCTTTCAGCTGGCAACAAGTTATTTAATCCCAACTGGTGCAATGAGTTGATCACGACGAAACCTAGCTGAGCGCAAACAGGAACATTTCAATTTGATTTTCATCAGCAGATCAAAAATACCAATGAGACAACAGATTTGTTTTGTTCACATTTTTATTCATCTGGTTTTATGATTCATAGCTCAGGAGCCTCACCACCACACATTTATGCTACTGAGCACCAGCAAAATGAAGGGGATGATCTTGGTATCCATCTAAGTCTTTGTCAAAGCCACAGGGAGCTGCTGGAGATGGGCAAAAGAGCTGCATACAGCTCCAGAGCCGCAGGTTCAAGACCCACAGGCTCTCTAGACCCTCACTGAGGACCAAAAAACCTGAAATTTTTTTTTTAATGTCTGATATTGATTTACATTCTGTGCAAAAAGAGAGAAAAGGAGCATAAAGAGACAGAAAAGACCACAAATACATTATTTTTGTTTTCTTAATTTAGATATTTAGTATAAAAACTTCATTCTTCTTAAAGTCTAATGTTTTATGTTTTCTTCTCTCTTCTCCGAATCTCTGGGACACATGAAGTTTGTAAGTCCAACATTTTAATGTTGCCGTGTTTATGCTGTAGAACCTTTTAGCACCATTTGGTTTGTAGCTGCTAATCATGCTAATCAGGAACTGACCAACAGAAACAGGCAGTGGACCCACCCTGCTGATACAGCTCTGTATTTTTAGTCCTGGACTTGACCAGAGTAGCTTTGCATGAATCACAGGTCAAAATAATCCTCCTTTATCTCATACTCAGATTTGGTTTTAGCTCCTCCCCCTTTGAGCCAGCTTTCTTTTGAAAGTGTTAATTTCAAGCTATGAGTTGATAGGAATGACTTTTACATATGTTTACATCATTTATAAATCCAGCCACGTCCAACGTGAACATGTGGCACTTACAGAACATGTGGAAAAGCAGAAAAGGTCCATATGGTCTGTTTTCATGGTCAGAGTGGCAGTTTTTAGTTTTTTATTCCTAAACCTTAACAAGTAGTTTTTGGTTCCTAATCCTGACCGAGTAGTTTTTAGTTCCTAAACCTGAACAAGTAGTTTTCAGTTCCTAAACCTGAACGAGTAGTTTTTAGTTCTTAAACATGACCGAGTAGTTTTTGGTTCTTAAACATGACCCAGTAGTTTTTGGTTCCTAAACCTGACCGAGTAGTTTTTAGTTCCTAAACCTGAACAAGTAGTTTTCAGTTCCTAAACCTGAACGAGTAGTTTTTAGTTCTTAAACATGACC